>PVKV010019724.1:0-41538 GCA_004027835.1 Alouatta palliata | reverse complement strand
CTGGGTTCAAGCAATTCTCCTGCCTCAGCCTCCCGAGTAGCTGGGACTACAGGCACGTGCCACCATGCCCAGCTAATTTTTGTATTTTTAGTAGAGACGGGGTTTCACCATGATGACCAGGATGGTCTCGATCTCTTGACCTCGTGATCCACCCGCCTCGGCCTCCCAAAGTGCTGGGATTACAGGCGTGAGCCACCGCGCCCGGCCTCAATTTCTTGCTAATATAAGTAATAGTAACATCTTTTCACACATCCTTTCCTTAGAATGAGGAGTCTCAGCTTCAGAGACACTCATTTTTAGTTCATATGCCAACTCTTCATCTCAGTTGCCACCATTAGGTTTAATTTCCCCCACAGCATTTTTATGGTCTCTGGACTAAGTATCTCTTGAATTATCTCTGAACTCTCAGAAGCTTTATAGAAATAATCTGAAAGCCGACCAGCAGCTCTAGTTCCTGGGCACATCTGATTTACAGATTTCCCAGACATGGGGCAGATATCGGCCATTGCCGATGGCTCGGTAGTTTGTATGGGTAGTATAAACATCTAATGGGAGATGGAATCTTTTTTCTCTTGGCCTACTGCTATCCTCCTCCTCTCCTCTCTTTTCTTCATTCCCCTTCCCCCCCACCAGACAGATTGGCATAACCTGAGTCAGATACTCACATCTGGATCCATAAACCATAGGCCAGATAAGGTGGGTTACACTGAAGAAATATAGCAACTTTTACAACCCTACGCAAAATAGGAAGAAGAAATTCTTAGAAAATAGTGACTGGGAAAACAAGGCAACAGGGTCCAAACTAACTGAGTTTGATAAGGCAGGGTTCTAATCTATGGTCTGCCAGAAACTTGCTGAGCCACTCAGTCTCCTTTGCTAGGACTCAATATGCTCCTCTTTGAAATGACACAGTTGGCCAGGCATGGCAGTGGATACATGTAATCCCAGCACTTTGGGAGGTCGAGGTTGGAGGATCCCTTAAGTTCAGGAGTTTAAGACCAGCCCGGGCAACATGTTGAAAGCCCGTCTCTGCCAAAAACAAACAAACAAACAAACAAATGAATAGAAATTAGCCAGGCATGATGACATGCACCTGTAGTCCCAGCTACTTGGGTGGCTGAGGTAGGATGGATGATCATTTGAGCCCAGGAGGTCGAGGCTGCAGTGAGCCATGTTCATGCCACTGCACTCCAGTCTGGGTGACAAAGTGAGACCCTGTCTAAAAAAATAGAAAAGAAGACACGGTTGGCCTGCTTGATTCCCAGATTCCCTCTAGGTTCCTCAGTTTGTTAGTGGTAGTGCCGAGCCTCCAAACTAGGGCTTCTGTCTTGTGATGTATCTCCTCCAGCTAGCAGCCTTCTGCAGTCCCTGCTGTTCTTTATGATGAGTTCCTTGGCTTCCACCTCTGCTCCATCAGGTCAGAATGAAGACAATGACCTTTGCAGTTAACTTCCAAGAATGATGTGTGTGTTTCTTGCTTTATGCTATAGGTGAAATATGAGTAAATGGAATTGGGGATAATCATTTTTCCTCTCTGACTCTGTGATTGCATTATAATTCCAGAACTCTTTTCCCTTTATGTGAGATATTGGAAAGCCCTTAAGAGTCATTTAGTCCAGCGTTCTTAACCTGGATTCTGTGAACCTCTGAGGTCTGGGAACACACTGAAATTACAGGAAGAATGTGTATACAAACATTTTTGAATCCGTGAAGGAGATCAATTTTTAAAGCCAGCTTATTTTTAACTGAGATACAATTAAGATCTTAAAATATACAGATTAAATATTCAATTTAATAAGTTTCCACAAATATATAACTTGAGCATCCATCATCCAAAACAGGACCTAAAACATTTCATCACACCCAAGGGGCACCCCTTGTGTCACTTTCTAGTCAATCCTCCCCTGCCCCCATACACCAGCAACTACTTTCTGACTTCTATTTAATATTACCATAGTTTATTTTTTCTTGTTTTAGAATTTCATATGAATGGAATCGCACCGATTTTGCTTTTCGGTCTTGCATCTTTTGCTCAACTGTTTTTTTGAAAAAGACTTACATTTTTTAGATCCGTTTTAGATTCACAGCAAAATTAAGACGGAAGTACGGAGATTTCCCACATGACTCCTTCCCCCAGACATGCATAGCTTCCCCTGTTACAAACATCCAGCACCAGAATGGTACATTTGTGATAATTAATGAACCTACATCGACATATCTTTATCATTCAAAGCCAATAGTTTACATTAGTGTTCACTCTTAGTGTTGTACATACTAAGGTTTGGACAAATATATAATGACATATATTCACCATTATAGTATCATACAAAGTAGTTTCACTGCCCTAAAAATCCTCTGTACACTGCCTGTTCATCCCTCCCTCCCCGTCATCCTTAGCAACCACTAATCTTTTTACTGTCTTCAGAGTTTTGCCTTTTCCAGAATGTCATATGGCTAGAATCACACAGTATGTAGCCTTCTCAGTTTGGCTTCTTTCACTGAGTAATAGACATTGAAGTTTCTTCTATGTCTTTTTATGGCTTGAGTGGCACGTTGCTCTTTAGTGCTGAATAATATTCTGTTTTTTGGATGTACTGAAGTTTGTCTGTTTACCTGATGTGCTTCGACATCTTGCTTGCCTCCAAGTTTTGGCAATTATGAATAAAGCTGCTGTAAACATCCACATGCAGGTTTTTTGCGGGGACGTAACTACCTTTGGTAAATACTAAGGCGTTTGATAGCTGGATCATATGGTAAGAGTATGTTACATTGTGTAAGAAACCACCAAACTGTCTTCCCAAGTGGCTATACCATTTTGCATTCCTATCAGCAATAAATGAGATTACTGCTGCTCCGTATCCTTGTCAGCATTTGGTGTTGTCAGTGTTCCAGATTTTGGCCATTCTAGTAGGTGTGTAGTGGTATCTTATTGTTTTTTTTTTCCTTTTATTTATTTATTTTTTGAGACAGAGTCTTGCTCTGTCCCCAGGCTGGAGTGCAGTGATGCTATCTCAGCTCACTGTAACCTCCACCTCCTGGGTTCAAGCAATTCTCCTGCCTCAGCCTCCCGAGTAGCTGGGACTACAGGCATGCACCACGATGCCCAGCTAATTTTTGTATTTTTAGGAGAGACAAGGTTTCACCATGTTGACCAGGATGGTCTCGATCTCTTGACCTCGTGATCCACCTGCCTCCCAAAGTGCTGGGATTACAGGTGTGAATCACCTCGCCCAGCCCTTATTGTTTTAATTTACATTTTTTGAACAAATATGATATGGAACATCTTTTCAGGTGCTTATTTGCCATGTTTATATTTTCTTTTTTGACATGTCTGTTAAAGCCTTTGGTCCATTTTAAAATCAGGGCATTTATTTACTTATTGTTGCATTTTAAGAGTTATTTGTATATTTTGGATAACATTCCTTTATCAGATGTGTCTTTTGCAAATATTTTCTCTCAGTCTATGGCTTGTCTTCTTATTCTGTTGACAGTTTTTGTTTGAAGAGGAGTTTTTAATTTTAATGAAATTTATTGAGGATGTATTTCATGGATTGTAGCTTTGGTGTTATATCTAAAAAGCCATCATCATACCTAAGTTCATTTGGTTTTCTCCTATATTATTTTCTAGGAGTTTAATGGTTTTGCATTTTCCAGTTAGGACTATGATCCATTTTGAGTGAATTGTTAAGGTTGTAAGGTCTGAGTGTAGATTCCTCTTTTTCTTCTTCTTTCTTCTTTCTTCCTTCTTCCTTCTTTCTCCTTCTCCTTCTCCTTCTTTCTTCTCCTTCTCCTTCTTCTTCCCCTTCCTCCTCCTCCTCCTTCTTTCTTCTTCTTCTTCTTCTTTCTTCTTCTTTTTTGCATGCAGAATTTCAGTTGTTCCAGCATAATTTGTTGAAAAAACTATGTTTGTTTCATTGCATTGCCTTTGCTCCTTTGGAAAAGATCAAATTGACTATATTATGTGGGTCTATTCACTGTATCTATATTGTCTCTCTATTCTAATACACTGATCTATTTATCTATTATTTTGCCAATACCACAGTCTTGATTACTGCAGTTTTATAGTAAGTCTCGAAGTTGGGTAGTGTCAGTCTTAAGACTTTGTTCTTCTCCTTCAATATTATGTTTGCTATTGTATTTTTATTTTTTTGCCTCTCTATATAAACTTTAGAGTCAGTTTGTCAATATCCACAAAATAACTTGCTGGAATTTTGATTTGAATTGCATTGAATGGATAGATCAATTTGGGAAGAACTGACATCTTTACGATATTCAGTCTTCCTATCCATGAACATAAAATATCTCTCCATTGATTTAGTTCCCCTTTGATCTTGTTCATCAGAGTTTTGTAGTTTTCCATATGTAGATCTTATACATATTTTGTTAGATTTATACCTATTTCATTTTTTAAGTGCAAATGTAAGTGGTATTGTGCTTTCAATTTCAAATATCACTTATTCACTGTCGGTATATAGGAAACCAATTTACTTTTGTGTATTAACCTTGTAGCCTGAAACTTTATACTATACTCACTTATTAGTTACGGGACGTGTTTCTGTTGTTGGTTAAAAAAGAGTCTCGGCTTACCCTCCCCTTCCCACCGCGCTGGCCTGCGCGAGCCAATGTGCGTGCTCCGCCCTCGGCCACGTGCACTAATTGGTTGGCGTCTCGGATGGATTTGAAACTTGGCGGTTAAAGCTCCATCTGGGACCGGGCGGCGGGAGACCCGGAGAGGACGGAGAAGGGACGTTTGGTTTGAGACGGTGCTGAGATACGATCATGAAGGAAGAGGTGAAGGGAATTCCTGTAAGAGTGGCACTGCGTTGTCGCCCTCTGGTCCCCAAAGAGATTAGCGAGGGCTGCCAGATGTGCCTTTCCTTCGTGGCCGGGGAGCCTCAGGTGGTGGTTGGTACTGATAAATCCTTCACCTACGATTTTGTGTTTGACCCCTCCACCGAACAGGAAGAACTCTTCAATACAGCAGTGGCGCCGCTCATACAAGGCGTATTTAAAGGATATAATGCTACTGTCCTGGCTTACGGGCAGACTGGCTCTGGAAAAACCTATTCGATGGGAGGTGCATACACTACAGAGCAAGAGAATGATCCAACTGTTGGGGTTATTCCTAGGGTAATACAACTGCTCTTCAAAGAAATTGATAAAAAGAGTGACTTTGAATTTACCCTGAAAGTGTCTTACTTAGAGATTTACAATGAAGAAATTTTGGATCTTCTGTGCACATCTCGTGAGAAAGCTCAAATAAATATACGGGAGGATCCCAAGGAAGGCATAAAGATTGTGGGACTCACTGAGAAGACTGTTTTAGTTGCCTTGGACACTGTTTCCTGTTTGGAGCAGGGCAACAGCTCTAGGACTGTGGCCTCCACAGCTATGAACTCCCAGTCATCCCGATCTCATGCCATCTTTACAATCTCCGTAGAGCAAAGAAAGAAAAGTGACAGGAATAGCAGCTTTCGCTCCAAGCTGCATCTTGTAGACCTCGCTGGATCAGAAAGACAGAAGAAAACCAAGACTGAAGGGGATCGTCTTAAAGAGGGTATTAATATTAACCGAGGCCTCCTATGCTTGGGAAATGTAATCAGTGCTCTTGGAGATGACAAAAAGGGTGGCTTTGTGCCCTACAGAGATTCCAAGTTGACTCGACTGCTTCAAGATTCTCTAGGAGGTAATAGCCATACTCTTATGATAGCCTGTGTGAGTCCTGCTGATTCCAATCTAGAGGAAACATTAAATACTCTTCGCTATGCTGACAGAGCAAGAAAAATCAAGAACAAACCTATTGTTAATATTGATCCTCGGACAGCTGAACTTAATCATCTAAAGCAACAGGTACAACAGCTACAAGTCTTGTTGCTAGAAGCCCATGGAGGTACCCTGCCTGGATGGAGAAGTGTGGAACCATCAGAGAATCTACAATCCCTGATGGAGAAGAATCAGTCCCTGATAGAGGAGAATGAAAAATTAAGTCGTGGTCTGAGCGAGGCAGCTGGTCAGACAGCCCAGATGTTGGAGAGGATCATTTTGACAGAGCAAGCGAATGAAAAAATGAACGCCAAGCTAGAAGAGCTCAGGCAGCATGCGGCCTGCAAACTGGATCTTCAAAAGCTAGTGGAGACTTTGGAAGACCAGGAATTGAAAGAAAATGTAGAGATAATTTGTAACCTGCAGCAACTGATTACCCGGTTATCGGATGAAACTGTTGCTTGCATGGCTGTAGCCATTGAAACTGCGGTGGAACAAGAAGCTCAAGTGGAAATCACTCTAGAGACAAGCAGGTCTTCTGATGCTTTTACCACTCAGCATGCCCTCTGTCAAGCTCAGATGTCTAAGGAGCTGGCTGAGTTGAATAACACCCTTGCACTGAAAGAGGCCCTAGTTAGAAAGATGACTCAGAATGACAGCCAACTGCAGCCCATTCAGTTTCAGTACCAGGATAACATAAAAAATCTAGAGTTAGAAGTCATCAATCTGCAAAAGGAAAAGGAAGAATTGGTTCTTGAACTTGAGACAGCAAAGAAAGATGTCAACCAAGCCAAGCTGAGTGAGCGCCGCCGCAAACGTCTCCAGGAGCTGGAGGGCCAAATAGTTGATCTGAAGAAGAAACTGAGTGAGCAGTCCAGACTTCTGAAACTAAAGGAATCCACAGACCGTACTGTCTCCAGACTGAACCAGGAGATACAGACGATGAAAAAACAGCGGGTACAGTTCATGCGTCAAATGAAAGAAGATGCTGAGAAATTTAGGCAGTGGAAGCAGAAAAAAGACAAGGAAGTAATACAATTAGAAGAACGAGATCGTAAGAGGCAATATGAGCTGCTCAAACTTGAAAGAAACTTCAAGAAACAATCCAATGTACTCAGACATAAAACAGAGGAGGCAGCAGCTGCCAACAAGCGTCTCAAGGATGCTCTCCAGAAGCAACGGGAGTTCACAGATAAGCAGAAACAGACTCCGAGCCATGGAATGGAAGGCGTTGCAGCTCAAGTGAAGAATTGGCTTGGAAATGAAATTGAGGTTATGGTCAGTACTGAGGAAGCCAAACGCCATCTGAAAGACCTCCTTGAAGACAGAAAGATCCTGGCTCAGGATGTGGCTCAACTCAAAGAAAAAAGAGAATCTGGGGAGACGCCACCTCCTAAACTCCAGAGGCGTACATTTTCTCTTACTGAAGTGTGTGGTCAAATTTTGGAATCAGAAGATTCTATTACAAAACAGATCGAAAGCCTAGAGACTGAAATGGAACTCAGGAGTGCTCAGATTGCTGACCTACAGCAGAAGCTGCTGGATGCAGAAAGTGAAGACAGGCCAAAACAACACTGGGAGAATATTGCCACCATTCTGGAAGCCAAGTGTGCACTGAAATATTTGATTGGAGAGCTGGTCTCCTCCAAAATACATGTCACCAAACTTGAAAACAGCCTGAGACACAGCAAGGCCAACTGTGTGGACATGCAGAAGATGCTGTTTGAGGAACGAAGTCATTTTGCTGAGATAGAGACACAGTTACAAGCTGACCTGGTCAGAATGGAGCAACAGCACCAAGACAAGGTGCTGTACCTTTTCAGCCAGCTGGAGCAAAGCCAAATAGCAGAGAAACAGTTAGAGGAGTCCGTCAGTGGAAAGGAACAGCAGCTGCTGAGCACACGGAAGTGTCAGGATGTAGAACTTGAGAAGATGCGAGAAGTGTGTGAGCAAAATCAGCAGCTTCTCCAAGAGAATGAAATCATCAAGCAGAAACTGACTCTCCTCCAGGTAGCCAGCAGACAGAAGCATCTTCCTAAGGATACCCTTCTATCTCCAGACTCTTCTTTTGAATATATCCCACCTAAGCCAAAACCTTCTCGTGTTAGAAAAGAAAAGTTTCTGGAGCAAAGTATGGACATAGAGGATCTAAAATATTGTTCAGATTCTGTGAATGAGCACGAGGGCGGTGATGGAGATGGTGACAGTGATGAGGGGGATGATGAGGAATGGAAGCCAGCAAAATTAGTTAAGGTGTCCAGGAAGCAGATCCAAGGGTGTTCCTGCAAGGGCTGGTGTGGGAACAAGCAGTGTGGGTGCAGGAAGCAAAAGTCCGACTGTGGTGTGGGCTGCTGCTGTGACCCCACAAAGTGTCGGAACCGCCAGCAAGGCAAGGATAGCTTGGAGACTGTTGAATGGACCCAGGATTCTGAAGGCTCCTTCAAACTGGAGGATCCTACTGAGGTGACCCCCGGATTGAGCTTCTTTAACCCCGTCTGTGCCACCCCCAACAGCAAGATCCTGAAAGAGATGTTCGACCTGGAGCAGGTGCTGTCAAAGAAGACTGCTCCAGCTCCCTTCCCTTTTCACCCCCCAGAGTCGAAACGTGTTGCAACAGAAGACCAAGAAAATAAGGCTCCAGGGAAAAAAAAGAAACGAGCTCTGGCCAGCAACATCAGCTTCTTCTCTGGCTGCTCCCCTGTGAAAGAAGAAGCCCACTGAAATTGGAGTCATGCTCTCTACCCCCAGTCTGGCTTGGGAGATTGCTTTCAGGTTGCAGCCAGAAGGGGTTTTTAAAATGACTTCTCTGGATTTCAGGTTTCTTGCTGTTGAAAAAAGGAACAAAGTGGTACTGGGAAGAGGGTAACTTCTGTTGGATGTTGGCCCTCAGCCTCCAGCCGCTCTCTGTCCTCCAGAGGGGTGCTAGGCCACCTACTGAAGAGAGACCCAGCTGAATTTCCTAATGACTCTTTAGGAACTAGTCCTCACTATGTTCAAGTTCTTTCTTATTTGTGAGCAGTTCAGGCTATCTCCTGATGGGAATGAGGCCAAGGCTTTCTTTTTCTTTTTTCTTTTTTTGAGACAGACTCTCACTCTGTCATCAGGCTGGAGTGCAGTGGTGCTATCTTGGCTCACTGCAACGTCTGCTCCCAGGTTCAAGCAATTCTCCTGCCTCAGCCCCCTGAGTAGCTGGGATTACAGGCACGCACCACCACACCCAGCTACTTTCTGTATTTTTAGTAGGGACGGGGTTTCACCATGTTGGCCAGGATGATCTCAATCTCTTGACCTCATGATCTGCCCACCTTGGCCTCCCAAAGTGTTGGGATTACAGGCGTGAACCACCACACCCAGCGAGGCCAAGGCTTTCTTATCTTTTGGTTGTCTCTGCTTAATAGAGGAGCCTGGTTTAAGATGGAGGCCTGGCTAAGATCTTTCTCTCCACCTCAGGAATGGGGTTGTGATCTTTCCTGTCCTGACCCTCTCTGAACTGTAAGTGTTTCAATAGTACTCTCAATTGTCTGCCATGTTTTTGAAGTAAATGAATTATTTTTGAAATGTTAAGTAAGGAAATAAACCTTAGCCCATCTACTGTTAAAAAAATTTCTTGTAGACTATCATGCCATCTGTGAATAAAGATAAATTTTTGCTGTTGTTGTTTTGTTTTTGAGATAGAGTCTCCCTCTGTTTCCCAGGCTAGCGTGCAGGGATGTGATCTTGGCTCACTGCAGCCTCTGCCTGCATGGTTCAAGTGATTCTTGTGCCTCAGCCTCCTGAGTAGCTGGGATTACAGGCTGATGCCACCACACTTGGCTGATTTTTTGTGTCTTTAGTAGAGATGAGATTTCACCATGTTGGCCAGGCTGGTCTCTAACTCCTGACCTCAAGTGATCTGCTTGCCTCAGCCTCCCAAGGTGCTGGGATTATAGGTGTGAGCCACTGTGTCTGGCCATGAACAAAGACAGTTTTATTTCTTCCTCCCCAATGTGTATACTTATTTACTTTTCTTGTCTTATGACATGAACTAGTATTTTTAGCACAGTATTGAAAAGAAGTGGAAAGAGAGGACCTCCTTTACTTGTGCTGTATCTTAGTGGGAAAGCTTCCAGTTTCTCACCATTAAGTATGATGTTAGCTATAAGTTTTTTTGTAGATATTCTTTATTAAGATAAGGAAGCTCAACTTTGTTTGTAGTTTACTGAGAGTTTTTATTATAAATGGGCATTAAAGTCAAATGCTTTTTTCTTCATCTATTGATATAATTGTGTAATTTTTATTTTTTAGCCTGCTGAGGTGATAGATTACACTGATTTTTGAATATTGAAGTAGACTTGCATTGATGGGATAAATTCTGCTGGGTTATGGTATATAATTCTTCATTTTCTTTTCTTATAATGTCTGTTTTTGATGTTAGAATCACATCATGTTTTTGAGATTCATTCATGCTATTGTGTATATTAGTAGTGTTACGGGGTCTCTGGGGTATTGATTTTTCTGGCCAGAAACCTCTGTGGCCACAGCACCTTTGCCTGAGTTCTTGTCCTGTGTCCAGGAAGAATGAGACACACAGGCAAGTGAAGGGTGAAGAAGAGTTTTATTTAGTGTTAGAACAGCTCAAGGAGTGGGTAGCTCCTATCGGTAGGCAGGTTGTCCCATCGAGTGTTCAGTTCTCAGCAGAGAGGAGGCCCTGGAGAGGGTGGCTCCTCTCCGCAGGCAAGTCATTCAAATGTCTCTGAAGCTCTCATCCAAGAGGGTGGCTCCTCTCTACTGGCAGGTTGTCTCTGCAGCTCTCAGCGGAGAGAGTACTACTCCTCTCTGCAACCGGTCATCCAGTCATCTGACATCATCTCCAGCTATCAGTAGAGAGAGTACTCTGTTCTGCAGCTGGTTGTCCCCTCCTTGTCTCTCTGTCTTCTCTCTCTTCTGGCTGTCCTCTGGCCCCCTTTGGCTGAGCACTTAGGACTTTTATGGACCTCAGAGGGGAAGAAGTATATGCTGATTGGTCCATGAGTGGCATGGGCAGGCTGGAAGAGGCTTTATGAGTTCCGACTCCAGTCTGCAGGACTGGCAGCCCAGTCTCCAGCCTTCAGGCCCTCCCTGGCCTGAAGAAGGGGCCTTACTGGGGCCCCTGCACCCTTCCGCCAACTAATCAGTCTGCCTCCTGCTGTCATTCATGTCCCTGGGGCTTGGTGTCAACTTCCACTCTGAGATCAGAGCAGGCATTGAGCAAAGAGAGGCCAGGCAGTGGAAACAGACACCTCTGAGCCTGCAGGGATGGGGAGGGGGAGTGGTGGTTGGGGTGGGAAGTGGCGTGGGCTTCCTGGGGCCTCCGAGGGTGCAGGCTGCAGAGATGCCCAGGTCCTGCGCCTGGGAGGGCAGCCAGAGCTGCTCCTGGGAGCTCCCGCCCCGCTAACTCAAAAGGGACAGGGATCCCACTTGTCCCCAGCTCCTGCCTACTTCCTGGAGTGGGAAGCTCAAGTTTGCAGCAGTGGGTGTGGCAGCTGCAGCTGCACCCATGATGGCAGATCCTGCCTGTTCCTGGCTTCCCCAAGAGCACAGGGAGGCTTGGATCCCCAGATGCAGTTTGGGTTGGCTGTAGCCCCAGGAGGGTGGGGCTCCTGCCTGCTTTGCAGAGCAGGAGGCCTGGGTCTGCAGCTGTGGTTTGGGTGGCTGCAGCTGCACAGAGAGCTCCCATCTCAACTCAGAAGGCGCAGGGCTCCCACAGCCTCCATGGAGTGTGCAGCTCCAGCCCGGCTTCCCTGCTGCAGCCGGCATGATGGCAGCAGCCACTACTATCAGAAGTTGGTTCCTTTATATGGCTAAGTAGTATTCAATATTATGAATATATAACAATTTGATTATCACTTTCCTATTGGTGAGTATTTAGATTATTTCCATTTTATGCTATTATGAATAAGGTTGTAGTAAATATTCCCTTATGAGTCATTTTGTGGATATATGTTTTCATTTTTCTTGGATTAATATTCAGGAATTGAAATGTTGGGTCACGACTATATGTATGTTTAACCTGAGAAGAAACTGACAAAACAGTTCTTCAGAGTACCTATACCATTTTATACTCCCACCAGCAATGTAAGAGAGTTCCAGTTTTTCCACATACTAGTGAACACTTGGTATTATCAGTTTTTGTAGTTTTAGACATTCTTATGTATATAAAATGGTATCTCGTGGTTTTAATTTGCATTTTTCTTATGACTAGTTATATTGAACATAGTTTCATATGCTTATTGGCCACTTGGAAAATTTATTTAATAAGATATCTGTTTAAATCTTTTTCCCATTTAAAACCAGTTTAAATGACCTGTTACTTGGAAATTGTTAAACAGAGTTGTGATCAAGACAAAATCCATTTGTGCCGATCGTCTAAAGTAACTGACACTGGTGTTGAGTATGGATAAATATGATGTTTATCAAAATATAGAAAGTGACTCTAGCAGAGAGAGCAGTGTGGGCAAAGCTACAGAAGTAAGGAACAGTATACTTTGTTTAATGAATGAACCGTAAGGGAGTGTGGCTGAGAATGGGATGCGCGCAACAGGGAGTTTTAAAGCATAGTAAGACCTGGGGCTGGAGAGACAGGCATTGTTGGCCTTACATATCATGCTAAGGAATTTGGACTATTCTAAAGTTGATATGGAATGACTTGAGTTTTACTCAGTAGAGTGGCATAATTAGATACATGTTAAAAATTTGCAGAAAAAAATATATCTACTTTATATATACCAATGGATTGAGTCATGGAAGACCCTTGAAAAGATATCCTTTCAGGAGCCTGAGACACTTGTCACTGGCATGGGATAACAGGTTTAAAAGACTATGGGCTGGGTGCGGTGGTTCATGCCTGTAATCCCAGCACTTTGGGAGGCCGAGGCAGGTGGATCACGAGGCCAAGAGATAGAGACCATCCTGGCCGACATGGTGAAATCCCGTGTCTACTGAAAACACAAAAATTAACTAGGCATGGTGGCACACACCTGTACTCCCAGCTACTCGGGAGGCTGAGGCAGGAGAATTGCTTGAACCCAGGAGGTGGAGGTTGCAGTGAGCCGAGATCACGCCACTGCACTCCAGCTTGGCAACAGAGCAAGACTCCATCTCAAAAAAAAAAAAAAAAAAAAAAAAGGAAAGAAAAAAAAGACTGTGAGTACTGTTGTCTAGCAAGGCATACTAAAGTCTTGGTGCTCCTCAAAAAGGGTAGGTTGTATTTTTGTAATGGAGGCAGTTTACAGAATTAAAAATTTATTGTTTAAAACCTCAGTATTTAGAAATTATGCTTATTTGCTTTTATGTTTTCATAACATATAAAAAACACGTCTTTCAGTTTTGATGGGGGATACTATCATAGGTTCTGAGCTGCTTTCATGAGGAAAACATCCAGAGGAAAACAGCTGCATTACCTGCATATGACAGGCCAGCTCAGGGATTGAGGACAGTCTAGAATGTTAAAAGAATTCCACCGTCAGCCGAAAGTAGGAGTAATGCTAGAAATATATCAGTTAGGGTTCTCCGATGCAAATAACAGAATCCCCTTTTTCTGGTTTATTCAAAGAAGAAATTCGTTAAAGGATATAAGAGGCTCACAGAATCTCAGGGAAGGCCTGAGGCTATTCATTTAGAAACCAAGCCCAAATCACACTGTGGGGTCACTACAAGGAGGACAGCACAATCACTCAGCATACACATGGTGCTATCACTGCTCATGTGAGGGACTGGACCACAGAAGCGCTGCTTCTACTGCATCCTAAATCTCAATACTTTCATTACTTCAGTCATTATAATATGGATTTGGATTTGTCTGCTTTCTCATGTGATTCATTTCCAAACTGAAGTCTCACATAAGTCTGACTGGGAGAGCTAGATCACATGCTTAAATCTGAGCAGCAAGAGAGCCTGGGAAACTGAATTCTGGCTTCTTCCTTGGAGAAGATCGAATTATAACGTGTTCACGAGATATTAGATGGTTAAAATGTCTACAACATATTATGACGTTACTTGTTTCACATAGCAGCTATTTGCAATTAAAAGGAGAGTGAAACACTTTGATAAGTCTCTGTCTCTTTGTTTCTTGTAAGAACTAAAAACAAAACAAAACAAAAATGTTTAGATAGGGAGGAGAAACATCCCTAATTTTGGCAGGCCCTAAAAGAGATTGCGTGAATTTATTCTGGTTATCTGTATGAGGTTTTATACATCTACCTATTCATCTTTCTGTTCTGTAGCTGAAGTAGCATGCTGATAGCATTGTGGTATTGAAGAAGCTTTTGTGATCTGCCTGGGAACCTAATCACCACTTGTAACATTGTGCCAGGAACAGAGACAGCAGCAACATCCTGGATGAGGCTTTCCATTTTGTGATTGATACTTTCTGCTACAGCCCTAGTCATGCTGACTGGAAGAAGTTATCTCGGTAAGATAAAAGTCATCTTAAAGACGACTTAAAGACCTTTAGGTTTCAATAAGCAGAATCCATTCAAGCTAATTTACCCTAAAAAAGGAAATTTATTATAAGGATACAGAGCTATCTCCTGGAATGCAAGGGTAAAAAATTCAACCTGGCTCCCTGAGGGACTGAGCCGAGACTCTAAAAACGCTCAGAAACCAGTGGAAATTGTGTCTACCTCTCTTTGCGTGTCTCAGCATGCTTTGCATGCTTTGTCATCTCTGCTTCTCTCTAAACATCTGCTTCATTCTTTTCCTCTCTACAGACTAACATCCTCTGCTTTCACATACAGGCAGAAAATGGCTAATTCACTGCTTACATGCCCTGTTTGTTCAAGACCCAACAAATGGAAATGGACATTTTCATTCCAAATGCCTGGGACAGAGAATGCCTATATTGGGTTGAATAGTGTATCCCCAAAATGTATGGTCTACTTGGAACCTCAGAATGTGACCCGATTTGGAAATAGGGTCTTCACAGATGTAATTTATTAAGATGAGGTCATACTGGGTTAGTGTGGGCCCTAACCGAATGATTGAGGTCTTTATAGGACAATGGACATAGGGGAGAATGCTGTGTGAAGATAGAGGCAAAGATTGGAGATACCCTGCCACAAGTCAAAGGGTGCCTAAAGTTACCACGAACTACCAGGAGCTAGGAGAGAAGCATGGAACAAATTTTCCTTTGCTTGCCATAAAAACCAACCCTGCCAACACCTTGATTTCAGATTTTCGTCCTCTGTTGTTTCAAGCTATCCAGTCATGGTCGTTTGTTATGGCAGCCCTGGGAAACAGAGCTGCTTTGGCCCAACTGGGTCCAGTGTCCAACTTGTGCATTCAGCCGGTTTAGCTACGGCCAGGGTGGAGGGGTCGAGCCAGAGGTTCTGCAGAAGAATCTCCAGGAAGGGGATGTAAAAGGAGCAGCCAAATTGATGAACAGATATAATAATCTTTTTTTGTGTGTGCATCCTTATAACAAGAAGTGTCTGTGGGCACCTGGCAGAGCAGGACTCTAGATATAGTTCCTAATCATTAGTACCTTAGGAGCAACTTCCCTCTTGCTTTTTGTGAAATGGGATTTTGGTAGATTGCAAAGATACCTGATTCTGCCGGTCTTGTCCCTTCCTTTGATTCTAATGACCTTGTTACTTTCTTTGGCCAATAGAATGCAAAAGAGATAGGTGTCTGTTCTAAACCTAGGTCTTTTTTTTTTTTTTTTTTGAGACTGGGTCTGGCTCTGTCACCCTCTCCCACCTCAGCTTCCCGAATAGCTGAGACTGCAGGAGTGTGCCACCACGCTCAGCTAATTTTTACACTTGTAGAAGAGATGGGGTTGCCCAGGCTGGTCGCAAACTCCTGAGCTCAAGCAATCTGCCAGCCTCAGACTCCCAAAATGCTGGGATTACAGGTGTGAGCCAGCGCACCTGGCTTTCTAAGCCTAGGTCTTTAAGCATTGAGTCTTTTTACTTCTCTTGGAACTTTGCTGCTGTTGTGTAAAAAGCCTCAGCTAGCCTGTTGCATGATTAAAGGGATGTGAACCAATCACTTCCTTTGCCCCAGTGACCAATCAGCCAATTGACCAATATGTTAGTGAGGTCACCCTAGACCAACAGGATCTCAGCTGACCAGCCAGGTGACTGCAAACACATGAGCGAGTCCAGTGAAGATCAGCTGAGTCTGGTTCAGATCAACACAATCACCTAGATGACCCATAGACTCCTGAGCAATATTAAGGGTTAAGTTACTACATTTTAGAGTAATTTGTTATGCTGTGGTAGATAACTGATACAGGGAGATTGGCAATCTGGATTTTGGTAAACCAGATATTAGAAAGGTAAGGATAATTCGTTCGTAAATAAAAACAATTCCTAGGTTTTAGGTTAATAGCTGTATCAACTTGGGCTAGTTGTTTAAATTTCCTTGTCTGGTAAGTGAAATTAACAAAATAGATTATTTGGGGTGGGTTGTCAGGCAGAGCAAATGGGAGAAAATATGGGGCAGCACATTATAAAACAGCAGGTTGACATCATTTCTCTACACTCTGACCCTGGTTTCTTTATTATTAAGGTTGGTGCAAAAGTGATTGCAGTTTTTGCCATTGAAAGTAATGGCGAAAACCGCAATCACTTTTGCACCAAAATAATATAACACTAATAACTTTAGGAAACAATGGCATGAGTCTGTTTTATAAAGTTAAAAGCAAGTTGCTTTTTACCATGACCTAGGAGGACTACGTGATCTGGCTTCTCGGTTCTCTTCACTTTCCTTCCTCTGACTGTGTCCCCATCAGGGGTGTCCTCTCTGTTCCTCAGACATGCCACATGCCTTCCCACACGAGAACGTTTCACCTGCTGTTCCCTCCACCTATGATAATATTCCCACCTCTCTCTCTCTCTCTCTTTCTTTAAGTGAACCAGAATTTAGGAACAGTATACTTATAATGCAAATAGGATCATGTGAAATAGCACTCTTAGTAATTAATATATGTTCTTTATTTTGGGTCAGAGAAACGCAAAAGATAAGTGAAAAAAAAAAAAAACCCTTTGTCTTCTTCTATAGAGTTTCTTTAATTCAGGAATCAGAATCTTGAGCAACCTAGGAGAAGCATTGTGAGTTTCATGAGAGCTGGTCGGGGGGCCTTGAGAAAAGATTGCTTCCCAGTCATTATTCTCTGTCTTTCCCCCTCTCTCATGCTTTACTGAGATAATTTTACATCATAAAGTTTAGCTGTTTTCAATGTACTATTCAATCTTTTTCGTGTATTTACAGAGTTGTACAACCAGCATCACAATCCCATGCCATCATCCCCAAAAGAAACCCATCCTCATTTACAGTCACTTCCATTATCACCCCCAGCTCCAGGCAACCACTAATCTACTTTCTATGTCTATATATTTGCTTTTCTGGATGTTTTCTAGAAACAGAATTATACAATGCCACACATCTTTTAATGGCCTTCTTGCCTTATTCTTTGCATCGCAACTGAAATGTTACCTCCTCTTTCCTTAAACTTCATTGTTTTCTGCATGTCATCCCCTCATTTTTTTGGTAGAACTTACTGCAATTTGTAATTATTTTATTTGTTTGTTTACTTGCTTTTGTCTGCCTATGCTACTAGAATAATATTTTTCTGAGGTCAGGGGAAATATCTGTTTTACATTCTATTGTGTTCTAGGACCTACTTAGTGCCGGATGCAGAGTGGATGGATGTCCGGTAAATATTTGCTGATTGAAAAAAGTTTTTAAAAAGTATTGGGGCAACAGGATAGTGGACTAAGAGACTCTCCTCCCCCACCAACAAATACACTGATTCAACAACAATTCATGGACAAATTCCCTTTGTGAGAAATACAGAAACTAGTTGAGAGGCTCTTTCACCCTGGATGAGTGCAAAATATGATACATCGAAGCCAGCAGGAAAATTTGACACCCTCTTACTTCACCTTACCCCTGGCACAGTGCCATAAGATTGAGAAAAACCATGCCTCCAGCTTCCAGCTTCTCTTTGAAGAGGGAAAGAATTGAATTGCATGTCCAGTGCCCCAACTTTTTCAGAAGTTCCTGAGGACTGTCTCTGTCTTGTCAGTTTTGGAACACTGACAGGACCTGGCATACTCTAATCGCCTAGAAGAGAGCAAAGATAGTGGTTTGGGCTGACAGTTGCCACAGCTCCTACCTCAGCTCAGCACAGAGTAAGCATATGAAAAGCCCTAGCTCCTAGATTCTCCCAAGGAACAGCAAGCATTGGTCTGCATGCCTGATGCTCTGACTTTTCCAGGCAGTGTCCAAAGGACTGGATTTTGTTTGGAGTGCTGATAGAACCCAGCATAATCTAGCTGCCTGAGGGCTAGTGGAAACAGACAAGGTTTATTTTACTTCATTTTTTGTCTTTTGCTTTTTGAGAAGGAGTCGTGCTCTGTTGCCCAGACTGGAGTGCAGTGGCATGATATCAGCTCACTGCAACCTCCACTTCCTGGGTTATCACTTTCTGAGGTGTTCTCCTGCCTCAGCCTCCCGAGGAGCTGGGACTACAGTTACGCGCCACTATACCTGGCTAATTTTTGTATTTTTAGTAGAGACGAGGTTTCACCATATTGGCCGGGCTGGTTTCAAACTGCTGACCTCAGGTGATCTGCCTGCCTCGGCTTCCGAAAGTGCTGAGATTACAGGCGTGAGCCACCATGCCCCACGGAGAAATAGAGGTTTAGGCTGACAGTCTCTGTAGCCCCATTTCGTCACTCAGCACAGAATTAGTGAATGAAAAACCCTAGCTTCCAGCTTCTTTGTGGGGAGGGAAAGAGTTAAACCACATATCCAATCCTCAAACTTTTCTGGTGCTGCCTAAATAACTGGCTTCTCTCTCACCTGTCTTAGAGCACTAATGGAAACCAGCATTCTAGTCACCTGGGGGCTAGTGAGAAAAAGAGCATTTTTACCTAGCACGTAATTAGTCACCACTTCTCTTCACCCATCCTGGTGCACAGTGAGCAGGTAAAAAAACCAACACTCAAATTCCAGCAACTCCTTGAGGTAGAAAAAGAGTTGGACAGTGTTTAATAATCTAAATTTCTGGAGAGTTTCCCAAGGGATTGGCTTCATTTTCACTTGTCTCAGAGCACCAACTGGACCAAACATACGTGGAAATCACTGAAAATAAGGAAAGTGGGTTGAACTAGCAATGAAGGTTTTTTTTTGAGGCTCCAGAATTTCTGGGCTGGTTGATGAAGGCATTCTTCTATATGAGGCCAGTCCGTGAAGACTAAGAGAAATGTTTGTTTTTCCTAATGAGCAGACACTAATACAGAAAATCAAGGTAAATGAACAAATAAATATTCAAGGTAAACGAATACATAGGGAAATATGTTGCAAACAAAGGAACAAGATAAATGTCCAGAAATAGCCATCATAGAGATGCTCACTGAGAGGACTTCCAGTTCCAAAATGGTGGTGCAGAAGCAAGCTGGTTTACTCCCCTTCACAGAAAACCAAAAACAAACATTCAGTGCTGAGGTTATCACAAAAATTATCCCAGAACTCAAATATGAAGACGAGATAGCTCCCAGGGCCTCAGAGAAGTGAAAAAATTCTGAGCAGATAGTAAGAGAATATGACTGCCACATCTGTGATGCTCCTCCCTCCATTCTGCCCAGCACAAAGCATGCAAAAATATTCCCCCCTAACTCACTGTTTCTACACTGGAAACAGTGAGACTGAGGTGGACAACCATCTTAGGTTCCCTGGCAGGAAATCCATCCCTGCCTTAAGCCATGGGTAGCATCGAGAGTGTCTGAAGAGAGAAATATCCCTGAAGACAGGCAGAAACAAAGTGGAAGTCATGATTACCATTTCCAGCTCTGGAACCTCTGCTCTGTAACTTGGCCAAAGGAGATGACAAATCATAGTAGCATATCACCTTGAAAGTGGTTCATTCCACAGGTCCCCTGAGCACAAACCCCTAGCCAGCCTTCCCACAATGCTGGGATATCCCCTTAGGAGCTTCTGCATTCAGGAAGGACAGTACTTCAATTATTTACTAGAGCTGAGGAGAACCTGGGATTAAGATGGAGCCAAAAGGGAGGCAGTTACCAAATAGCAAAGAACCTCTAAGCAAACACATCTAATAAAAACCTAAACAAGCCAGTCAGAGGGGACTGGAATAAATAATTAATGCAATACAAATACATAGACATACATCCACAAGAAGTAACAGCAAACGGGGAATCATGATCTCCCCAAAAGACAGAGGAAGGAACTGGTAACTGACTCTAATGAGATGGTGATATATGAACTCTCTAAGCAAGAATTTAAAACAGTAGTTTTGAGGGATCTCCAAGAAAAAAATTAAGAAATTTAACAGAGATTGAAATAATTAAAAAAAAAATCAAACAGAAATCATGAAACTGAAAAATATATGTGCTAAACTGAAAAACATATTAGAGGGTCTCAACAGCAGATTGATCAAGTGGACAAAAAAATTAGTGAGCTAGAAGATGACTGAAAATACACAAACACAGGAGAAACAAAAAGAGTGAAAAGCAAGATGTCCTACAAGATACAAAAATATTACCTTCAAAGACCGAATTTAAGAATTATGGCTGCTCAAAAGGAAGCTGAGCAAGAATAGGGGGTAGAAAGCTTATTCAAAGAAATAATAACAGAAAACTTTCCAAAACTTGGTGAAGATATAAATAACCAGGCACAGGAAGGTGAGAGAACACCAAACAGCTCTGACTCAAATAAGACTACCTCAAGGCACATAATAATAAAATTCTCAAAGGTCAAGGACAAAGAGAGAATCCTAAAAGCAGCAAGAGAAAATAATTTATGAAGGAAAGCAAATAAATTATGAAGGAGCTTGCTCCAGTTCATCTGGCAACAGACTTCTCGATGGAAACCATACAGGCCAGGAGGGAATGGAATGACATATTTAAAGTGCCACCAGAAAAAATCTGCCATTCAAGAATACTATGTCTAGCAAAATTATCTATCAAATCTGAAGGGGAGATAAATTTTTTTTTCCCAGACAAAAGCTAAGAGAATTTACTACTACCAGATCTGTCTTATAAGAAATGCTAAAGAGAGTTCTTCAATCTGAAAGAAAAGAACACTAATGTGCCAAAAAAAATCGAAAGCATAAAACCCACTGGTAAAATTAACTGCACAAACAAACCCAGAGTACTGTAATATTACCTGATACTTATAAGTCTAGTGTGAAGCTCAAAAGACATATTTATCAAAAACAGTAATAGCTATAGCAACCTGCCAAGAGTTGGGCAGTATAAAAATATGCAAACTGAGACAACTAAAATCAAAATGTGGAGGAATGAAGTTAAGATGTAGAAGGTTTTATTTTTCTGTTTTTTTCTTTGTCTCTATTCTTTCATTTGTGATCTAAGATAAGTTGTCATCTCTTTAAAATACCTGATTATAAGATTTTTTTTGTGAGGTTTATGGTAACCATAATGTAAAAATCTATACTAAATTCTCTAAAAATATAAAACAATGAATTAAAACATATTAGAGAAACTCACTGAACCAAAAATGAAGACAGTAAGAAAGGAAGAGAGGAGTTACAAAACAACCAGAAAACAAGCAACAGAATGGCAGTACTAAGTCCTTACATATCAATAATAACACTGAATGTAAATGAACTCAATTCTCCAATTAAAGGACATAAATTGGGTGAATAAAGAAACAGGATACAACTATATTCTGCATTCAAGAAACCCACTTCACTTATAAAAACATATATAGACTGAAAGTGAAGGGGTAGAAAAAGATATTTGATGCAACTGAAAACCAAATCATGAATAGAAGTGGTGAGAGTAGGCATCCTTGCCGTGTTCTTGTTCTTACAGGGAAAACTTTATATTCTTGCAATTGAGTATAATGTTAGCTGTAGGTTTTACATATATGACCTTTATTTTTATTTTTTTGAGATAGAGTCTCGCTCTTGTTGCCCAGACTACAGTGCAGCGGCACAATCTTGGCTCACTGCAACCTCTGCCTGCCAGGTTCAAGCAATTCTCCTGCCTCAGCCTCCCGAGTAGCTGGGATTACAATTGCCTGTCACTGCACTTGGCTGATTTTTGTATTTTTAGTAGAGAAGGGGAGGGTGAAGGGATAGGTAAGATGGGGTGGTGGGGGTGTTGGGGAGAGCACTTGAGATCCTTCTAAGACATGCTAAACTAGTGCTCTGAGTTTATCACTGATTGTTATCAGGGTGTGGCTGCATCAGAAGTATAGTGGATGAGGAGCCACAGGGATCTGACCATGCCCAATGCATCAAGGGACTTTTATCTTCCGAGCATTGAGGACATAGAGCAATTAAAATCACTCCATATTCTGAGAACCTAGGCAGAGCCTGGGGCGTTCCATGATCTCTGCCCTGCAAGGCTTTTCTCCTCCTTGCCAGCTCCCATCTGCAAAGACCCTACTGGATCTTGTGAGCAGAGATAGCCTCCCTTCTCAGAGATCTTTGCATGAGCCCTCTTTACGAGGCCCTCATACAGTCTCCATGTTGAGAAGGTATTCGTGGGACCAGAGCAGTATTCTCCGCTCTGCAACCACCCTGAGGTGTTCCTCCGTGTTACTGCGCTCTCAGATGGTCTTTACCTTAGGCATCCTGTTGCCGCCTGATTTCTAATTAACTGCACCAGTAATGTAGTTTAGTTTGGTGTATAACTTCATTGTACTCTGAGCCAAGCAAACTTATAATTATTTAGCTAGTCTCCTTGACCCACACTATAGATGTGGCTTCCTGAGAGCTGAGCTGTGGTGATTATCTCTCTTCTGAATCTAGCCACCCAGCAAGTCTACTGGCTCCAGGCTGGTACTGGGAGTTGTTTGCATGGAGTCCTGTGCTCTGAACTGTCTGTGGATCTCTCAGTCATGGACGAGCACCTGTTCTATTGGAGGTAGAAGGGGTGTGAAATGGACTCTGTGAGGGTCTTAGCTTTGGTGGTTTAATGAACTATTTTTGTGCTGTCTGTTTCCAGCCAGTGGGCAAGCAGGGTTGAGAACTTGCCCAAGGCTACCCATCTTCCAGCTGCGATGGCAAATATGGTTTTCCTTTTTCCTCCGCCTGTGGAGTCTGCACACTGTTGCTACAAAGTTCATCTGGAGATTTCCTTCTCCCTGCGGCCTTTTCCCAGTGCCTCTGGCCCCACCCCCCTGCCCAAAGGACTCCTGTGAGGCCAGACAAAAATGACTTGCTAGGAGACCCAGTGAGCTCCCAGGGCTTTTCCTGCTGCTTTCTTTACCCCTGTATTTCACTCAGCTCTCTAAATTGACTCAGGTCCAGGTAAGGTCAAAACCTTCTCCTGTAATATAGGCCTTCAGTTTGCCCATTAGGAGTATGTGTTTGAGGGTTGAAAAATCTCCCTTTCCCACTTCCACAGTTTGGGCACTTAGAGTATTTAGGTTGTCTCCCGGGTTCTGCAGGAGCAATCCGCTTCCTTCAGGGAGTCTGTGGGTCCTTTCAGGTTTCCCGATTTATTCCTGAAGTCATTTTGGAGCAAAAATTCACAGTGTGAGCCTCCATACGTTGCTCTGTTTCAGTTGGAGCTGCAATCTAGTCCTACCTCCTGTCTGTCATAATCCTTTCCATTTACAAAGATTTTAAGCCTAGACTTTTTATTTATTCATGACTCAGTCATGAATACAACATACAACCTTGGTATGTTGTATATTTCTAGGAGTTTATCCATTTCTTTTAAGTTATCCAGTTTGTTGGCATGCAATTGTTCACTGTACTCTCTTATGATTTCTTTTATTTCTGTGGCATTTGTTGTAATGTCTCCTCTTTTATTTCTGGTTTGATTTATTTGAACCTTCTTTCTTTCCTTCTAAAGGTTTGTCAATTTTTGTTTATCTTTAAAAAAAACTGTTTTTTTTTCTATTTTCTGTTTTATTTCTGCTCTAATATTTACTGTTTCTTTCTTTCTAGAAGCTTTGGGCTTAGTTTTTCTTCCTTTTCTTGTTCTTCCCTCTTAGTACCATTTTTGCTGCATATTACAAGTTTTGGTGTGTTGCATTTTTGTCTTTGTCTCAAGATTATTTTCTGTTTCTTAGTTTTAATTCTTATGCATACAGTTTTCCTAGCACCATTTATTGAAGGGACTGTCATTTCCCCATTGTAAGTTGCTGGCACCGTTGTCGAAGATGAATTGGTTATAAACGTGTGGATTTGTATCTGGGTTCTCTATTCTGTTCCATTGGTCTATATGACTTTACTTCTCTAGCTACAAAAGTCCTAGATGGCATCTTCTTCCAATAGAAGGCTTCCTTTCTGCATTGAAAATGTGTTGTTTAGTATACTCCTTCATAAATTTTCTTAGCCTGAACTTCTGGATAACTTGCTGTAGCTTCTACATCACTTCCTGCTCCATCTTGCAGTTTTATGTTATGGAGATGGCTTCTTTCCTTAAACCTTGTGAACCAACCTCTGCTAGTTGCCAACTTTCTTCTGCAGCTTTTTCACTTTTCTCAGCCTTCATACAATTGAAGAGAGTTAGGACCTTGATCTGGATTGGGCCTTGGTGTCAAGAAATGTTGTGGCTGCTTTAATCATCTATCTAGACCACTCAAACTTTCTCTGTATCAGCAATAAGGCTGTTTCACTTTCTTATCATTCATGTGTTTGCTATAGTAGTATGTTTAACTTCTTTCAAGGACTTTTCCTTTGCATTCACAACTTGGCTGTCTGGTGTAAGAGGCCTAGCTTTCTGCCTTTCTTGGCTTTTGATATGCCTTCCTCGCTACGCATAAGTAATTCTAGCTTTTGACTTAAAGTGAGAGACATGCAACTCTTCCTTTCACTTGAACAATTGAAGGCCATTGTAGGGTTATTAATTAGCCTCTTTTAATATTATTGTTTCTCAGGGAATAGGATGCCCAAGAAGAGGGAGGGAGACAGGAATGGCTGGTTGGTGGAGTAGTCAAAACACATACAACATTTACTGATTAAGTTTACTGTCTTATATGTGTGTGGTTAGTGGCACCCTAAAACCATTACAATAGTAACATCCAGGGTCACTGATCACATATACCATAATGGATATAATATATAATGAAAGCTTGAAATACTGTGAGAATTACCAAAGTGCAACACAGAGACATGAAATGAGCACAGGCTGTTAGAAAAACAGTGCCGATAAATTGCTTAATGGGGGGTTGCCACAAACTTTTGGTTTGTAAAAATGCAGTATCTGCAAAGCACAATAAAGTGAAATGCAATACAATGAGGTGTGCTTGTAATTAAAATCCACTTAAAAGAACATACTCATGATGGTGACAAATATTATTGTCATTAACACTTGAGTGCCTGGTTCTTACACAATGATCCATCTAATTGTGATATATACCATTTTAAAATCCTCGATTTTTGGCTTTAACTTTTCAATAGAGGATATCCTTCCCATGGATGTTTTACATATTTTTCTTATTTGCTCTTTGTGGCATCTTATAATGAGCTTCCTGAGTTTGTGAGAAATTATTTTGGAATTATAATAGAAAACATGGAAATAATACATTTATCACTATTACTGCTGTTGGAATGAACAACCCAGAAGATATAAGGTGACATTTAAAAACATTGGTTTTCAAGAATATAAAGACAAGTATATCTGAATAGATTTTTTCCCCCACAGTAGGTGGCTGCAAACTTTGTATAAGCCTGGATGTTTATAGAATAATAGCTGTGAATAAGTTTACACATTGTTCAAAATAACGTGACATGATTTCAAAAAGTGTTTGCCAAGAATCTGTACTGTAGAATACAGTACAAGAATACAGCTGTACAAGAATACAGCTACGGTATTTCATGTGTTCCCACTTGTCATGATAGATGACCTCAGTTCATGTGATTTGCCCCAGTGAGAGACAGGAGAGTGTTATGTTTGTAACATATATGGAGTATGTAACATATGTGCAGGAATATTAATTATTACCATTATTATAATCAATGAGTTCACATAGCTAGTGCTTTGCAAAGCTGAGGTACAAACCTCAATCTGTCATTCTGAGTCCGATAGTAAGAAAAAATAATGTGGCACTCAAACACTCTATAGTGAAATAAATATATATGTGTATATGTGTGTATATACACATACACACATGTATTTAATTTTTGGTCTTAGTTTGGACTGCTATAAGAAAAATAACATGCTTGGGTAGTTTAACCAACAGAACTTTATTTCTCACAGTTCTGGGGACTGGGAAGTCCAAGATCAAGGTGCCAGCAGATGTGGTATCTGGTGCGGACTTGCTTTCTGGTTTGCAGATGGTGGTTTTCTCATTGTGTCCTCACAGGCCAGAGAGGAGACAGGCAGTGAGTTCTTGTGTCTCTTCTTACAACAGTACTAATCCCATTCATAAGGGCTCCACCCTCATCACCTCCTAATACCATCACATTGGAGATCAGAAGAATTTCAACATAGGAGTTTTGGGGTAACACAAACATTCAGTCTATAACAAGTTTTATATTTGGTTTATGGAAGTTTCTTGTTTCTGTTAAGTTTTTAAAAATGTCTTTCTCCTCCAGTTTCACTGTTTGATGGAACACAAAGAGAAGATCTTTTTGATTTTATGGAATTACGTCTTGTCAGAGAAGAATGTGCTTTTCTAACTCTCATGTGGCCCAACCCTTTTATGTGACATATGGGAAAACTGAGGCCCAGAGAGGTTGGATGCTTCACTCAAGGTCACTTGGTGGGTTAGTGCCAGAGCTGGGAATGACAGCCCAGTTTTCCATGATGCCACAGAGCCCCTCTGGGAGGAGAAAAGAGCTGAGTTTCATGTGAGGGCCATGGCTCCTGTAGCCTTCCACACTGCCGCTCATCTGGGAGTGGGAAAAACTGCCAGGGCAAGCTCAGAGACCCTCAGCAGGGCTGAAGACTACAGCTGGGCTTCATACTGCCAAATGTAAAAACCTACAGCAAGGAAGCAGAAGGCCCTGACTGGAAAATAGCTACAGCAGGCAAATTTTGTGCATTTGTATGAATGTAATCATTGTCTAGTGACAAAATTATTAATGTCACAGGCTTTTTCTCTCTGTGCTCATTTGCCAGTCCTAGAAAGCCCTGCAGGACAAAGTACTCACGTTAGTTTCATCTCATCCATTTCCTCTACCTAAAATATTTGTTGCTTTCTCTCTCTCTGTACATCTTATGTACATCTCTTTCTCTCTCTCTGTAGCATAACCCAGCATGGAGTGGTAGGAGGAATTCTGATTGAATCTCAGAATAGTGGGAAGAAGAAAGTTTTTAGAGACAAACTACTTAGGTCTGAGACATAGCTCTGCCACTTCCTGGCTGTGTTAACTTGGATGAGTCACTTACACCCTGTGAGCCGCTGTTTCCTTCTCCGTAAAATGGGATAATAATGGAATACATTGTTAGAATTAAATGAAATAACATGTGCAAAGTTCCTGGCAAGATAATAGGACATAATATGTTTTCAATGAATATTAACTACAGAAAAAAATGTTGCTGTGATAAATGGGGAAAGTGACTTCCTTTCTCTGGAGCTTAGATTTATCAAATGTAAGTAAAATAGTTTTAATAAAGACTCTTCCTGCTTGAATAGTCTATGATTCAGTCTTGCCTTTTACCCTATCAGTAATAACCCCTTCCTCACTGACTCTGTATTGCCCTGCATTTGGGCCTCTCTTGTGATGTCACCTACTCTGATTACAATTATTTTCATCTGTACCCACTTGAGGGTATATTTATCTCAGTGACTTGCTCTTAGTAAATGGTCAGTAAATATCTGTTGATTGGATGGATAATTGTTAATTTTCTCGTCCCAGGCATCTGAGAGTGAGTAGCTGTGTTGTGCCTTTTAAAAAGCCTTTTAGAGCTGAGCATGGTGGCTCATGCCAGTAGTACCAGCACTTTGGGAGGCTGAGGCGGGTGGATCGCTTGAGCAAGGAGTTTGAGACCAGCCTGGGTAACATGGTGAAACCCCATCTCTACTAAAAATGCAGAATTTAGCTGGATGTGATGGCAGGTACCTGTAGTCCAGCTACTCGGGAGGCTAAGGTGGGAGGATGGTTTGAGCCTGGGAGGTGGAGGTTGTAGTGAGCCAAAATCACACCACTGCACTCCAGCCTGAGCAACAGAAGGAGATCCTGTCTCTAAATAAATAAATGTTACGTTTATTCCTCACACTCCATCTCCTCCCCTCAGATTTTTTGAAGAAAATTGCAGACATAATATAAAATTATCTAAAAATCTTTTAGTGCACCTTTAAAAGAAAGGAAGCTTTCTTTTTAGACATATCCACAATGCCTTTATCATACCTAAAACACCCAATAATTTCTTAATAACATTAAATATCCAGTGTTCATATTTCCCTGATTTATTTATATATGTTTACAATTCATTTATCTGAATCAGAACTCAAATAAGGTACATGCATTGCATTGGATTTGTTTGATATATCTCTTAAGTCTCTTTTGCATTGCTGTTTCTCTCTTCAATTCTATCAGGTTTTTATTCATATATTTTGGGGCTCTGTTGTTAGGTGTACATATTTCTATAATTGTTGTATATTCTAGATAGATGACCTAAAAATTATAAAATGTCCTTCTTTGTCTCTAGTAACCATTTCTTTTCCCACTGGTCTAGGTTTTGTAATATAGCATAACCATTCCAGCTCTCTTTTGGTAACTGTTTGCATAGTATATATATCTTTTCCAGTCTTTACTTTCAGCCTATTTGTGTTTTTGAATCTCAAATGCATCTCCTAGAGGCAGCATATGGTTGGATCATTTAAAATGTCTATTCTGCCAATCTCTGCTTTTATTCTTAGAGATGGGGTCTCGCTATGTTACCCATGCTGGAGTGCAGTGGCTATTCCAGGGCACAGTCACTGTACACTGTATTCCTGAACCCCTGGGCCCAAATGATCCTCCTGCCTCAGCCTCCCAAGTAGCTGGGACTGCAGGTGCACCCTACTGTGCCTGTCTCTGCTTTTTAATTAGAGTGCTTGATCCATTTCTATTAAATGTAATTACTGAGAAGGTAGATTTGTATCTGCAGTTTTACTATTTGTTTTCTATATATCTATATATTTTTGTTCTTCTGTCTCTCAATTGCTGCTTTCTTTAGTTTTACATATAGATGTTTTACAAGTACCATTTAAATGACCGTGTTGTTTCTTTTTATATTTTTGAATTTTTTTGGTAGTGTCTCTGGAGATCACAATTAACATCTTAATTGACAGCAGTCTAGCTTGGATTAATACAAACTTAAATTCAATAATATACAAAACTCTACTCTTACATAGATCCATTCACTCTCTCCTGGAAGGGTTTGATTCCAAGCTCATTTGCATGGTTGTTGGCAAAAGTCAGGTCACCGGGGGCTGTTGGATTGAAAACCCTATTTCCTCACTGACTGTTAGTTGAAGGCTGCCTCAGTCTCTTGCAGTGTGGGCTTCTGTGGCATGTGACATCTTGCTTCATCAAAGCCAACGAGAGAGTTTGCTAGAAAGACAGAAATTACCATCTTTTGTGATCTAATCAATCATGGAAGTGACATCCCATCATCTTTGCCATATTCTTTTGGTCAGAAACATGTCACTAGGCAAAGTCCACACTCATGGGAAGGGATAATTACACACAAGTGTAAGTGCCAGTGACAAAAGTAAAAGTATTTTACCCCCAAATATTTTTCTTTGATTTATTCTGGAGTGGACCTGCAAAACTGTCTTTTGTGTGGGGAATTTGCATCTGTAGCTCTGTAGAGACTTTGTATTAAGGCAGCCTGCCTTCCCTTGTCCAGATCTAGGAAAGATTAACTGAGAGTCTGCTATCTTTAGAAGTGTGAAAAGAAACATTTATCATCTATTCTGTCTGAGGTTGCATCTGCATAGCAAGACCATCTTTGCTAGCCAAGCCTCGTCTTCTCCCCATCTCATAATCTATCTTACCACTAAAACTTGATTCATCAACATAACTTATTTTTGGCCATCGTCTGAACCTGCATTCTTTCTGTGACCTCAAGCTTCAGTACCTTATTGAGTGGTTGGATCTTCATTTCAAAGGCTTGCATGTATACATATGACATAAATTTGTATGTCCTTTTTCCTATTAATCTGTCTCATGTCAATAATTTTTGAACTTTCACACTAGATGATGGGAAACATTGGGGGCCATCTTATACGTCTGCCTACCAGAGAAGATATGATAGGTGTATGTGCATGCATGAGTATTAAATACCTACAATGTGCTATACACTTGCATTAATCTGTTCTCATGCTGCTAATAAAGACATATCTGAGACTGGGTAATTTATAAAGGAAAAAGCGTTTATTGACTCAGTGTTCTACATGGCTGAGGAGGCCTCATAATCATATCAGAAGGCAAATGAGGAGCAAAGTTACATCTTATATGGCGGCAGGCAAGAGAGCTTGTGCAGGGGAACTTCTCTTTATAAAACCATCAGATCTCATGAGACTTATTCACTATCACAAGAACAGCACAGGAAAGACCTGCCCCTATGATTCAATTACCTCCCACTGGGTCCCTTCCATGACACATGGGAATTATGGGAGCTACAATTCAAGATAAGATTTGGGTGGAGACACAGTCAAACCATATCAGCACTATTCTAGGCATTGGGGATAGAGCAGCAGGAAAACCAGACAAAAATGTCTGCTTTAAAGGAGCTTATGTTCTATTTTCTCTGTATGACAAGGACAGAAAGGTTCCAGCTGACGTTACAATTGGTTTGCAAACAAAAAATAAAATTCTAAACCCCCAGTTGACTGAATGGACCCCTCCTCTCTGCCAAGGACATTCCAAAGCAGGCTCTTTGTAGCGATAAGGTACCAAATTTCAACCTGACTCTAGTATAGCATCACATGACAAATAGCAGGCACTGAAAGGAATTGAAGTGTTTTACCCCAAAATATATGTCTTTGACATATTTTGAAATAGCCCTGCAAAGCTGTGTCTTGTGGGGAAATCAACATTCTGTAGAGAATCCCCTTGCCTTTCCAGGTCTTCTCTCTGGTCCAGGAGAAATTAAGTCTGGGACCTCTTTAGGTATGGTAAGAGCTGTAAAGCTGGCTACCTGGAGGTATCATCTGCTTAATAAGAACCTTGGTCTCTGCAACCCCTTATGTTAACCCAGACACTCCTTTCTGTTGATTCCAGGTCTTTAGATAATAAGTTAACCCTTTCAACCAGTTGTCAATCAGAAAATCTTTGAATCTAACTATGACCTGGATACTACTCCTGTACCCCTACTTTGAGTTGTCCCACCTTTCCGGACCAAACCAATATGTACCTTACATGTAGTGACTGATATCTGCTGGTAACTTCTGTCCGCCCCTAAAATGTATAATATCAAGTTTGTGACCCAATCAACTTGGGTTCTCAGGACATCCTGGGGCTATATTACAGGTTATGATCCTCACATTTGGATCCTCACATTAAGAATAAATCTTTTCACATATTTTACAGAGTTTGACTCTCTCTAAAAGAGATATATTTCCAGTTGCAGAAGAGAACCAGTAACTTAGGACCAATCAACAAGTTATTGGTTGTTCTCTTCTGCAACTGGAAACATGTCTGGTCTTGTGTGGAATAAAAGAGTATCTTTCAATCTCTGAGATGTGTGCCTATAAGAATTTCTCATGGAGGACTGGATGTTTGGCTGTGTGCTTTCTTGTTTTCTTCTGCTGAGAATTTGGAGAATTCAGGAAGGACAAGGGAAAAGAAGGAACTCACCCTGCAACTTGTGTGAGGGCAAAGCAAAAAACAAGGAAGAATGTCCAGCAGAAAGGATGAGAAGACAGAAAAGGTTTCAAAGTTGTGAGCACAAATTTATCATACAGCTCCACTCTCTGGGCCTTTAAGACAAACCTTTCCTATTGCTCTTTAAAGAAGCATCTGCAACCTAAATTCTGATACCATTTCCCACTCCCCAGTTCCCTCAGCACATGTCAGATTTCTGTTTTAAAAAATCTCTAGCCGTGATGATGGGATATGGGTTTGTTGGTACATTTGTTTTACAGCCCTGTGTACTTGCTAGGCTGGGTGGCAGCCAAGGCCTTTAGGGACTAAACCTCTTGTCTTAGGATCTTGAAAATGGTCCAAAAAATCTGAAGCTGGGTTGGGAGATAATTAATAGGTGGGATGGGGGGGGGGTGAGGAAGCAGAATTCCAGCTAGATTGGGCTCGATGCTGGCAAATTATGGAGACATTCTGGTGGCTCTGCCATTTTTTTCTCCTCACTACCAGTTTCATCTTCCCAAACAGAAGCCGAAGGAAGCCAGCTAGGAGCTAAGAGCATGGGATTTGGGAAGTGACATTTCTGCCATTTGATAATTATGTGAACCAGGATTAGCTCTGTGAACCAGCTTTACCTTTTGGAACCTCAGTTTTGTCTTTATAAAATGGAAACAGTTGTTCCTGCCAAACGGGGTTCTTTAAAAATCATATGCAAACATGTTTAATGCAGTGCCTGGCACATAAAAATGCTCAATAAGTGATGTCTGTTTCTAGGCAGGCATATTTGGGAATCCTAACTTTACAGATGAGGAAGCTGAGCTTCATGTGGTTTGAATGGGTCTGGGAATCCTGCTGCTCCAGTCCTCTCTTGCTGGAATGCCTTCCACCTTTTAGAATACTGTTACTTCCCAGGCTCTACAGTCTAGAATCCCTGGCCAGCCTTTGAATGCCTTGCTTGCCCTGAGGAGGTAGCAGCTGCTGGTGGGAACTATTCATAGCTCTGTCCACCTGAGCCAGAGCTGCTCCCTGCTCTCCTGCACCTGTCAGGGAGCAGGTTGGGACAGAACTGAAAGGGAACCTCAATAGGGATCCTGAAGAGGCATCCAGTGGGGTAAATGCTGACCTGCTGGTGAGGAGCATTTAAGGTGATTCTCTGGCATTACCTTAAGAGCATTCATAGGCAATCCAAGGTGGGCACATTTGCTAAAAGGCAGATAGAAATGCATTCCTACTGTGCTCAGGAGGCCAGATATGAAGGCTCTTGTCCAATTAAAGCATTATCAAGACGAACTACTCAAGATGATTTCTAAAGAAGGAAATTTGATTTTTTCCTCCTAATTTTAGGAATGGAGAGGAGCCAAAAAGCCAGTGCCTGACAGAGAACAAACAGGATGTCTGAGTGTGTGCTGATATAGCCAGGCCTGAATTCTGCATGAATGTGAGTGTGTCTGTGTGTATTTTCCCTCACTGTTACCATGATTCGAGATATTTTCCACTCTCTTGCCTTTTAGTGGTTCTGAGGGGTTAGGCTACATAGGTTTGAATCCTGTGTGTTCTTGAGAAAATGTAGATAATAGTATCTGCCTCAGGGTTGTTGTGAGAGAAAATGCATATAAGGCACTTAGCAGGGTGCCTGGCACATAGTAGGTGCACAGTAAATTATATATGTTTTTCTACAACTTTTCTTTCTGTGTGTGCATTTGTTTATATTAAGGTAGGTGTAAGTGGCTATACTGAGTGTCCTAGTTGCAGGTAACAGAAATGGTCACAGGTAAACTCTATGATTTCTCCAGCACCAGGGACAACATCTGGCTCAGAGAGAGTGCTCAATAAATAGCCGATGACTGAAAAAGTGAGTGAAACTACTAGCTTAAATAGAAAAGCTCACACCTGTAATCCCAGCACTTTGGGAGGCCAGCGTGGGTGGATGATGAGGTCAGCAGATCGAGACCATACTGGCCAACATGGTGAAACCCTGTCTCTACTAAAAATACAAAAATTAGCTGAGCGTGGTGGCACATGCCTGTAATCCCAGCTACTCGGGAGGCTGAGGCAGGAGAATCGCTTCAACCAGGGAGTTGGAGGTTGCAGTGAGCTGACATCATGCCACAGCACTCCAGCCTGGTGAGAGAGTGAGATTCTGTCTCAAAATAAATAAATAGAGAAGGGAAAGTAATGATAAACGCATAAAATGTCACATAAAACATGTATTAGTCCATTCTCACACTACTATAAAGATACTACCTGAGATTGGGTCAAAAGAGGTTTAATTCACACTTCCACATGGCCGGGGAGGCCTCAGGAGACTTACAATCGTGGCAGAAATACAAAGGGAAGCAAGGCATTTCTTACATGTTGGCAGGAGAGAGAGAGCAGGGAAGCCCAGACACTTATCAAACAACCAGATCTTGTGAGAACTCATTCGCTGTCATGAGAAAAGCCCAAGAGGGAAGTCCGCTCCCATGATCCAATCACATACCAGGTCCCTCCCTTGACATGTGGATATTATACATCAAGATGAGGTTTGGGTGTGGACACAGAGCCACATCATATCAGAACCCAAGGGTGGGAGGAGGAAGGCTCCAGAAAAACTTCAGAAGAAATATAACCAGCATCTGGAATGCCATGAGGACACACTTACCTTCTCGCTCCACCTAGTCACAGTTACTTTGTTGTTTTTTCTCTATAGTTTCCTCTGCTCTTTAGCCTATCTGGTGAATTCTGTTCACATCACAATTATTAGTCCAGCCAGTTTCAGATACTGATTGGATCTCTGAATCCCAATTTCAAATTTCCAGGAGTAAATCTGATTGGCTGAGCTTGAGTCAGGTATCCATTCCTTGTCTAATTAGAAATGGTAGGGAGTAGGGTCACGTAGTGTGACTCCCTGTCTCTCCTGTGGATGAGGGGGGTGCGGGTTTCTACAGAAGGGGCTTGTGAGCTGCCAGACGTGTATTTCAGTGGCTGCCTTGCCCAGCTGGGTCTGTAGAAGAAGGGATGGGTGGGATCTGCAGAAGGGGTGGGAAGAAATGTGTATGTAGAAATTACAGAACTAATGAATTCCCTGGTCCTGTCCACATGCATAATATTGGAGTAGGATTTGAGGGATTTTTGGAAAATTCTTTCCAATGACGCCTGAAATTTCCTGGGCATAGTCATGTAACATTTTCCATTCTAATGGGAATAATGAGTGTTAATAATAAATGTAAGACCCCTGTATCTTGAATAAGGTATCACTGTACTTTTTCATGTAAGAGATTTGTAAGCTTACCCCAGGGAGAATGAGTTACATATGCAAATCCCTTGTCTTAGTCTAGAGTTCCTGCTGGGCCTTCTCTGTTGAGCTATACATCTCCCCAGTCTAGAGGTTCTCAGATTGGTCTTCCATCAACAATGTCAACACTGTTACATGGGAACTTGTTAGAAATACAAATTCATGGCGCCTACCCCAGATCTACAGAATCAGATGCTCTGTGGGGTGGGGCACAGGAGGTTATTTCGAAAAGCACTCCCAGTGATTCCAATGCATTTTAAAGCTGGGAAAACCACTTCCTTCTTCTGTTTTTAGGAGTGGCTTGCCCTTGGTTCAAGACTTCAAAGGATACATATCTGTGAAGACTTCTCTGAGCAAGGTCTTTGAGATCAAGACCTAAGGAGGCTTTGAGTAGATACTGCCATGAGCTCCAACTATTGCTTCTTTCAGCCTTGGGAAAAGTTATAATTCCCTAAGGATGCTGACTTGAACATTCCTTACAGAAGCTGAGCTATAGAAGGTGACACTGCTCTCTCTCTTTCATCCTTCAGAGGATAAGTGATGTCAGCTTGAGGCTCATGCTTGGACAATTGATATTTCCCACCTTAAGGTGGAGGGTGGGTGGCAAAGCACCCTGAATTGAATTACAATGGACCAATGTCAAGTTGCAATCTTAAATTGTAAGTGGAAGAAAGGAAGGATGATTGATTCAGAATCTGCTGTTCCTTTGCATTAATTTCTACAATGGCTCCCTGAGGTAGATACAATCATCCTTAAAGAAAATGAAATAGTTTGACCAATATTAGTGAGTGGTAGAGTGGAGATTCAAGCCCAGACAATCATATGCCAAAAACCAAATCTGTACCAACCAGGCTACAGTGTTACCTGTGGTGTATTAGGATCCTCTTTTTTTCTTACGTTTTTCCTTCTCCCCATCCCAGCATTGCACCCTAGTCTGTCCTGCACTGCACTTCCTCACCACAGGGACGCTGGGACTTGTAGGCATTTTGTTCTTCCACTGCTATGGTTTCTCCACCACCAGGGACAGCACCTGGCTAAAACTGAGTGCTCAGAGAGAGTGACTTTGGTGGAGGTTGGTGGAAACAGAGGGATTTACAACTCCCCACAGCCCCATCCACCCTAGAAAGATTCCCTGTGATGTAGGGAGGTGAGCACAGGTGGAGAGAGTGAGAGCAGTGAAGTCTGTGGATCTGCAGAGTGAAGTCCTACATGCTCACCCCCGGCGAGCAGCAAGAGAAAAAGGTGATTCAGCCAATTTTATTGGAGGGAGCCAGAGATGGCTTTGCAGGGAGTTCTTGTCTCAGAAGCAAGGCTGGTTACTGGGCCTGAAAGAGCCAAGTGCAAAGGCTGTTATGGTCTGAATGTGTCCCCTCTAAAATGCAGGTCTTGCCAATGTGATTGTATTAGGAGGTGGGGCCTCTAAGAGGTGATTAGGCCATGAGGGCTGCTCCCTCATTAACAGGATTAATCCCCTTTTAAGAGAAGCTGCATGGAGGACTGGTAGCTTGCCCTACTGCCTTCTGCCGTGTGGAGACGCAACACGAAGGCTCTTACCAGACCAAATGCTGGCACCTTGATTTTGGACTTTCCAGCCTCCAGAATCGTGAGAAATGAATTTCTGTTCTTTATCAATTACCCAATCTGTGGTATTCTGTTATAGCAGCACAAACAAAGATCAAGCTAACCCACTGGAAGAGAGTGGCAAGAAAAAAATGTGGTGCTGCCAGTCTCATTGGAGGGAGGCAGAGAGGGTCTTGCAGGAACTTCTTGACTCCAAAACAAGGGATGGTCTTTGGGCCTAAGAGAGCTGAGTGTGAAGGCTGACAAAGGCTCTCTCCATGACATAACTATAGTCAGGCCCCTCTAAGCCCTCCAGGTCCTGACCTTGGGCTCTGTCCTTGGCCCCCTCAGTCCAGTTTCCCAAAAATACTTCTGAGTCAGTTTAATAAAAGTCCCCTACCTTGTATCTATCTGACTATTGTCAATATCGATCAAATTTCTCATTCCCCACCCTTGATATCTTATCACCCTGGCTTGCCTATAGGAAGAATCTCTCTAGCCTTGATGTTTCGTCTTAGTAATTTTCCATTCACTGACTCCTGCTCTGCTCCTTGGCTACAAATCTCCACGTGTCCTTGTTGTGTTTGGAGTTAAGACCAATCTCTCTCTCCTACTGCAAGACCCCATTGTAGTAGTCTTCCTGAATAAAGGCTGTTTTACTGTGTTTAACAACTGTCTGAATAATTTTTCTTTACCAAGGTACAGGGGCATCTTAGCAGTAGCCTGTAGAGACCTAAATCCCCACTATTAGCCCATTGGCTTTCAGAGACCCCTCCTCTGCTAGACTTCAACACAATCCTGGTGTTATTTGTGTAAAAGTGTGTATAGGGGTGGTGGTGTGGACACAGTAAGAGGTACTATATTGATTGAAAGTAAGCTTTTGCTATCTGGACAGAATAAGAGCTAAACAGAAGTTTAGCTGAGTTATAAAAGATAAGATAAATTGTGTTTTTGCACAACTGTGTGAACTAAAAATCATGTCCTCTGCATATGCTTGGCTCATCTTTTCCTATCAGCAGCTCTGTGAGGTAAGTGAGGCTTTCTAGGACTCCTCTTTGTCACTAGCCGTGGCATTTTGCAGCATTTAGCTAAGACATCCCTCACATCCACCCTCCTTTTGCCAAAAAAAAAAAAAAAGTCCTATGAATGGTTTGATGTCTCAAATTCACCTGTGTTTGCCACTGTGTGGGATTATAAATTGCAGAATGCTTGGGGTCTTTTTGGGACACAGTTGGAGATTATAGGATGAACAGATTAAAATGACAAAAAGTGAAGGGTGACTAACTCCTTCTTTGTGCTCAAAAATAGCACTCTCTTCTTCCCCTGTCATAGCATTTAATATTCCTTATTTTGCTAAACTGGGTTTTCAAAATGACATATGCAATGTTACTTAGAAATAGTTCAGAAGTTTATCAATGAAAATCATTTCCATTCCACTCCTCAGAGATATTCACTGGTAACAGTTTGGTGTGTACCTTTCCTGATATGTTTTCCTTTACCTTTAAATGGATATACCCTTATATGTACATATGTGTCTATATAGATGTATTCATGCATACACATACATAGATATGTCCTCTCTAAAATGTAGGTGAATACACATACATTGTATTCCAACTTGTTTGTTATCATTTAGCATATAATTTTCCCAAGTTAGTACATTTTAAAAATAAATATTTTCCCAAGTTAGTACAGATAGCTCTATCTCCTATATTGACTGCATTGAATTCTGTGGTATGAATGTACCACAAATTTTTAAACCATACTTCTCTGACTGGGCATTTAGATGTTTTTCTATCTCCTATTCTTTTTCCCTCCTGTTTTTTAAAAAAATTAATGGGGAGGCCATTAGGCAGAGACAACTTCAACATCTTGGGTTTCTCTGAAGGCAAACCGAAACCCTTATAAACATTAAAATGAAATTGAAGCTTAACCAATCAGAAACTGCCAGCTAACCTCTAACTAGAGACTTTCCACTTTAACCAATGAAATATTTTCTTTGTCTTGCTTCCTCAAAAACCTTATAAAAATTTTCTCTCCCACCTCCTTGGTGGAGGCATGAACTGCTTGTGTTCTGGTGCTGCCCAGCTCATGAATGGTTAAATACTCAAATAAACTCCTTCTTTTAATATCTTTTCCTTCTGCCTCCTCCTCTCCCCTCCCTCCCTCTTTCTCTTCCTTCCTGCCTTCTTGTCTTCTTTCTTTTCCTTCCTTATTTTCTTCCGTCTGGCTATTTTTTGTTGCTATTATAAGTGATGTTGCAATGAATATTTTTTACCCATAACTTTATGCCTTTTACCCATAACTTTATATCTACTTTTTTTTAGTTTGTTTTGTTTTACTTTTCCGTCTGCTGGATCCTAAGTTATACATATTTACAATTTTAGTAGCTACTGCCAAATTGCCCTTCAAAAATACTGTATTATTATTATTATTTTGAATCCTTGAATATTGATGTTTATTGAGATTAGGAGGAAGTGAAAGGCAAAAATCTGAGTGCCTTTTCCACCTTAGGTTCTGGGGTACATGTGCAGAACATGCAAGATTGTTGCATAGGTACATACATGGCAATGTGGTTTGCTGCCTCCATCCCCCCGTCACCTATATCTGGCATTTCTCCCCATGTTATCCCTCCCCAACTCCCTACCCCCCGCAGTCCCTCCCCTATTCCCCCACAACAGACCACAGTGTGTGATGCTCCCCTCCCTGTGTCCATGTGTTCTCATTGTTCAACACCCACCTATGAGTGAGAACATGTGGTGTTTGATTTTCTGTTCTTGTGTCAGTTTGCTGAGAATGATGATTTCCAGATTCATCCATGTCCCTACAAAGGACATGAACTCATCGTTTTTTTATGGCTGCATAGTATTCCATGGTATATATGTGCCACATTTTCCTTGTCCAGTCTAACATCGATGGGCATTTGGGTTGGTTCCAGGCCTTTGCTATTGTAAACAGTGCTGCAATGAACATATGTGTGCATGTGTCTTTATAATAGAACCATTTATAATCAATCCTTTGGATATATACCCAGTAATGGGATTGCTGGGTCAAATGGAATTTCTATTTCTAGGTCCTTGAGGGATCCCCACACTGTCTTCCACAATGGTTGAATTAATTTACACTCCCATTAACAGTATAAAAGTGTTCCTATTTCTCTACCTCCTCTCCAGCATCTGTTGTCTCCAGATTTTTTAATGATTGCCATTCTAACTGGCATGAGATGGCATCTCAATGTGGTTTTGATTTGCATTTCTCTAATGACTAGTGATGATGAGCATTTTTTCATATGTTTGTTGGCTTCATAAATGTCTTCTTTTTAAAAGTGTCTGTTCATGTCGTTTGCCCACTTTTGGATGGGTTGGTTTGTTTGTGTTTTTGAGATGGAGGCTTGCTCTGTCACCAAGCTGGAGTGCAGTGGCACAATCTCGGCTCACTGCAACCTCCACCTCCTGGGTTCAAGTGATTCTTCCGCCTCAGCCTCCTGAGTAGCTGGGACCACAGGCTCGTGCCACCACGCCCAGTTAATTATTTTGTATTTTTAGTAGAGATAGGGTTTCACTGTGTTGGCCAGGATGGTCTTCATCTCTTGACCTTGTGATCCACCCACTTCGGCCTTCTAAAGTGCTGGGATTACGGGTGTGAGCCACCGCACCTGGCCTGTTTTTTTTTTTTTTTTTTTTTCTTGTAAATCTGTTTTAGTTCTTTATAGATTCTGGATATTAGCCCTTTGTCAGATGGGTAGATTGCAAAAACTTTTCCCATTCTGTTGGTTGTAATGATTGTTTCTTTTGCTGTATAGAAGCTCTGGAGTTTAATTAGATCCCATTTATCTATTTTGGCTTTTGTTGCCAATGCTTTTGGTGTTTTGGTCATGAATTCCTTGCCTATGCCTATGTCCTGAATGGTTTTGCCTAGGTTTTCTTCTAGGGTTTTTATGGTGTTAGGCCTTATATTTAACTCTTTAATCCATCTGCAGTTAATTTTAGTGTAAGGTGTCAGAAAGGGGTCCATTTTCTGCTTTCTGCACATGGCTAGCCAGTTTTCCGAACACCATTTATTAAACAGGGAATCCTTTCCCGATTGCTTATTTTTGTCAGGTTTGTCAAAGATCAGATGGTTGTAGGTGTGTGGTGTTGCCTCCAAGGCCTCTGTTCTGTTTCATTGGTCTATATTTCTGTTTTGGTACCAGTACCATGCTGTTTTGATTACTGTATCCTTGTAATATAGTTTGAAGTCCGGTAGTGTGATGCCTCCAGCTTTGTTCTTTTTGCTTAGAATTGTCTTGGCTATATGGGCTCTCTTTTGGTTCCATATGAAGTTTAAGGTGTTTTTTTTCCAGTTCTGCGAAGAGGGTCAATGGTAGCTTAATGGAGATAGCATTGAATCTGTAAATTACTTTGGGCAGTATGGCCATTTTCACAATACTCATTCTTCCTAACTATGAGCATGGAAAGTTTTTCCAACTGTTTGTGTCCTCTCTTATTTCCTTGAGAAGTGGTTTCTAATTCTCCTTGAAGAGGTCTTTTACATCTTTTGTTAGTTGTATTCCTAGGTATTTTATTCTCTTTGTAGCAATTGTAATGGCAGTTTGTTCTTGATTTGGCTCTTTTGAAGTCTTTTATTGATGTATAGGAATGCTTGTGATTTCTGCACATTGATTTTGTATCCTGAGACTTTGCTGAAATTGCTTATCAGTTTAAGGAGATTTTGGGTTGAGACAATAGGGTCTTCTAAATATACAATCAGTCATCTGCAAATAGAGACAATTTGACTTCCTCCTTTCCTATTTGAATACCCTTTATTTCTTTTTCTTGCCTGATTGCTCTGGCTAGAACTCCCAATACTATATTGAATAGGAGTGGTGAGAGAGGACATCCTTGTCTAGTGCCAGATTTGAAAGGGAGTGCTTCCAGTTTTTGCCATTCAGTGTGATATTGGCTGTGGGCTTGTCATAAATAGCTTTTATTATTTTGAGATATATTCCCTTAATACCTAGTTTATTAAGAGTTTTTCTCTAATGACCAGTGATGATGAGCATTTTTTTCATATGTTTGTTGGCTTCACGTATGTCTTCTTTTGTAAAGTGTCTGTTCATATCCTTTGCCCACTTTTGAATGGGCTTGTTTGTTTTTTTCTTGTAAATCTGTTTCATTTCTTTGTAGATTCTGGATATCAGCCCTTTGTCAGATGGGTAGACTGCAAAAATTTTTTCCCATTCTGTTGGTTGCCGATTCAC
>PVKV010019723.1:14996-41657 GCA_004027835.1 Alouatta palliata | reverse complement strand
TTCAAATTACCAGATGTTTCAAAGAGATGGGGTGCCAGTTTTCAATTCTGTTTTGAACACCACATTACAAAAGAACTAGTTTTAAAAATAAAAAAGGATTGAGGGAAAAGAAAAAAAATAAAAAGATTATCTAAACTGTTGAATGACCCCCCGTTTGTTCCTGATAAACTTCAATCACATCTTCTTCCTCCATTCCCAGTTCTTTTGGAGTATGATTATCAGCAATTCTCTGACCCTCAAAGAGAAACCTGAGTGAATTCATTGGAACGCCCTGTCTTTGACAGTATGATTCTTTGAGTTTCTTGAGATGTGTTGTCATTTTCACTTTGAAGTGAATCTCACTGCTATCCTGTCCGATAACTTTGAGTTTAATATATTCACCTTCCTTCTTATCCCCCAAGTCCTCAGTTGAAGGTTTTGCCTCCTGGTCAGACATGATGACAGCGGCTTCACCCGGGGGTCTCCGCACAGCAGCGGCCTCGGGTAGGCAGAACCTCCCACCGGGGTTTACCAAGAATGTTTTTAATAATATTCAGGATGGTGGGAAAACACAAATGATAAAAATAGTTACTAAAAAAAAGGAGGGTACAAAACTGTATCTATAGGAAAATTCCCATTTTAAAAAATAAATTGAAAGGTACTAAAAGGCGGCCAGGCACTGCAGCTCGCACCTATAATCCCAGCACTCTGGGAGGCCGAGGCAGGCAGATTGTGCCACTGCACTCCAGCCTGGGCAACAGAGCAAGCCTCCATCTCAAAAACAAACAACAAAAAAACAATACCTCAACAACAAAAAGACAAACAGACCAAGTACAAATGGGTAAAGGATATGGATAGACATTTTTCCAAACAAGATACACAAATGGCCAGTAAGCACACGAAAAGATGCTCAACATTAGACGCCATGGGGAAAACACACAGCAAAACCACAGGGAGGCACGCTCCACACCTACTAGGACATCTGGAAGCCAAAGAACTGACGGTAACAGGTATTGACCAAGATGTGGAGAAATGAAAACCGTCACATGGTTTGCTGGTAGACAGGTAAAACAGAGCGGCCACTTTTGGAAAACAGACAGTCCCTCGAAAGGTTGACTACAGAGTCCCCATATGACTCTGCCAACCCTCCTAGGTATATGCCCAAGAGAACTAGAAATACACATTCACTCAAATACTTGTACACAATTGTTCATAGCAGCATTACCTACAATAGACAAAAAAATAAAAAACAACCCAAACACGCATTAATTGATGAATGGATAAACAAAATATAATATATCCATAAACAGATCATTATTCAGTTATTAAAAGGAATGAAATACTGCTGGCTATGCACAGATGAATCTTGAAAACGTTACACTCAGTAAAAGAGGCCAGTCACAAAAGGCCACCTATTGCATGGTTCCAATTGTTTGGAATGTCTGTAATACACAAATCTAGAGAGGCAGAAAGTAGATTAGTGGGTGCTGTAGGGCTGGAGGAGTGAGGAAGGGAAGGGGGTACAGCAGCAAAGTGGGTATAGAATTTGCTTTGGGGTGATAAAAATATTCTAAATTTGATTATTATGATGGTTGCAAAAAAAAATCCCAAAATATACTAACTATACTAAGAAGCCATACTGGCAGGGCGCAGTGGCTCATGCTGTAATCCCAGCACTTTGGGAGGCCGAGGCGGGTGGATCACCTGAGGTCAGGAGTTGGAGACCAGCCTGGCCAACATGGTGAAACTCCGTCTGTACTAAAAATATACAAAATTAGCTGGGTGTGGTGGTGGGCACCTGTAATATGAATTACTTGGGAGGCTAAGGCAGGAAAATTGTTTGAACCTTGGAGGCAAAGGTTGCACTGAGCCGAGATCGCACCATTGCACTCCAGCCTGGTGACAGAGTGAGACCGTATCTCAAAAAAAAAAAAAAAAAAAAAAAACAGTCATACTTTAAATGGGTAGATTGCATGGAATGTGGAGTTTATCTTAAGATCTTAATTATTTACATTTTTTTAAAGTATGTGGTTTAAACGGGACCTTGTGCTCCTGTTATGCTGGCCTTCTGAGTTACAAAACAAAACCTCTAACTTTCCTAACACAGGCTATAGCTCAAGTCCAAGGCTATTCTTTTTAGACGAAGACCAGTTCTTTCTTGTATCTGAAAATGTCTCCCAGCAGCCCTGCACCACTGCACCACCCTGGCTCCTGTCTGCCCTGACACACTGCTTCCTCAGGAAACCCCTAATTCCAGCAGAGAAAACAAGCGGGGCCTCTCCATGGTCCGCCGCACCTGCCTGGGCTTACCTCATCGGGGCTGGATGCCTGGTACACGCGGCAGGAGTCTTCATACTGCTTCTCGGCCTCAGCCTGGTCAGTCACACCATTGGACTCGTACACAGGAGTCACGTTGTGGCAGAGCGCAATGGCCTTCACGGCTTCGTGCACGCGGCTGCTCATGGTCCGTCGGACCTTGGTGGTGAGCGTGGGGCCCTTCTGGGCTGGTGGGTCCTGGGATTGCTATAGGAAGGAGAAATGAATAAGGATGACGACCAGAGGAAGGAATGACTTGGAGTGTGTAGAAGAGCAGCCATGCAGCTATTGCTTTTCTTGCTACGTTTCCCACACACGGAACTCTCAGCTATATCTACAATGATGTTGCAAATAAATGACATGTAATTTTCAGGGTCTGTCATTTATGCTTGGCATAAACAAACAAACAAACAAACAGAGGAGGCCAGGCATTGTGGCTCATGCCTGTAATCCCAGCACTCTGGGAGGCCTAGACGGGCGGATCACTTGAGGTCGAGAGTTCGAGACCAGCCTGACCAACATGGTGAAACCCTATCTCTACTAAAAAATACAAAATTAGCCGGTCGTGGTGGCGCATGCCGGTAATCCCAGCTACTCAGGAGGCTGAGGCAGGAGAATCGCTTGAACCCAGGAGGCGGAGGTTGTGGTGAGCTGAGATTGCACCATTGCACTCCAGTTTAGGCAACAAGAGCGAAACACCATCTCAAAAATAAATAAATAAATAAACAGAGGAAACAATTACAATGTAATGAACGAGGATGATTCTACCTGCAGACTGAGTGAAGCTATTTTCCCTGGGGTGGTGTCAGGGGCTTTTGAAAGAACAAAGACCCCGCCACACTGAAAGGGATTCTGGTATTACAGAGCAGGGCTTCCCCACTTGGGTACTCCTTTGCTGGGGGGCATCACAGGGTATTCACCAGCACCTCTGTCCTCCAGCCACCAGATCCACTGGATGCCAGCAGCATTCCCTTAGTTGTGAAACGAGACGTCACCAAATGTCCAATGGAGCCCAAAATCATCCTCGGCTTAGAACCACTGTTTAAGCTCACAATCTTAGTTTACAACAGAAGGCAACTACCTCATCGAGTACCCTAGGCAAGTAACAACCATCAACACCCAGGGCAGTGCAGCGAGGTGTGTCAGGAACAGCCAGAGGAAACGCTGGCTGGATGGCACTCACTACCAAATGGTACCTGCCCTCCACCCAAGCTAAACTTGCAGGAGTAGTGGTAACTGTGCTCAAGTTTTGCCTTGCAGGCTGACTTTAGACCCCAGCTCCTGCCTGAGAAGCAGCTCCATGGTACACCCTGGCCTCCTCCATCCCTTCCTGTACACCTGTCAACACAGCTCAGCCTCTGAAGGGCCAGAAATGGGGAAAGTCTTGGAAAAATGGTTTTGAGCAACATGGTAAAGAGAGCATTGAAGATTCCCAAAGCTGAGCCTTATTCTTGGATGGCTGGGAAGCAGCTGGGAGACCTGCAGCAAGTGATGCCTGTTCTCTAAGCCTGTTTCCTGTCAATGAGAGGAGTGAACTAGAGGTGGTTTTCGATCCATGCTCCACACCCAGCCCCAGGAATCCCAAGAAACCCACTCAGCACCACCAACGGCAGCAGGATGGGAGACGCGGCCTGCAGCTCCATTCCCGTGTCACACATCAGGTGCCACCGAGGCTTCCCCTACTTTGTTTTTTGAGACATGAGTCTCATTCTGTTGCCCATGCTGGAGTGCAGTGGCGTGATCTCAGCTTACTGCAACCTCCACCTACTAAGTTCAAGTGATTCTCCTGCCTCAGCCTCCCAAGTAGCTGGGATTACAGGCATGCGCCACCAGGGCCACTAATTCTTAAATTTTTAGTAGAGACAGGGTTTCACCACATTGTTTAGGCTGGTCTTAAACTCCTGATCTCAAGTGATCCACCCACCTCGGCCTCCCAAAGTGCTGGGATTACAGGTGTGAGCCACCATGCCTGGCCCCTACCCAGGTCTCCTTTGAAGAAAGGGTTCTACCGCTTTAGAATATAATGAAAATTAAGACCACTGGGGAGAAAAGGCACTTATTAACAATCTATGGCTCACAGTTCAGCACCAGCCAAACGCCCTCCCTTCTGAGCAGCACCTGCCTGCGTCTCCAGCTGTCCCTCATGCCACCTTCCTCCTCGTTCACTCCGCTCCAGCCACGCTGGCCTTTCAGTTCTCTGGGCACAGCCAAGCTGCTTCTTGCCTGAGGGCCGCTGCACTTGCTGTGCGCTCTGCCTGAGACCCCATCCCCCAGCTCCCTGCCGGGCTGGCTTGCTCAGTCTCGTCATCCAGGTCTCAATTCAACTTTACCTCCTCAAAGAGGCTCTCCCTGAGCCCCTCAATTCACGGTACTCCACTTCCCTTCCCAGTGAAGTCACGTTTGGGCAACACCCTGTGTGTTACTCTCTTCCTTGTCTAAATTGTCCTATTGACCTGACGGGTCCCTCTCATTAGACCACAGAAACAGAGGGCTCAACTGATGGGTTACTCATCACTGTATTCTTAGTACCCAGGGCAGTGTCTGGTATGCACGAGATATTTGCTGAACAATTAAACAAATTAATAACTTAATATTCCCAAGGTGGTGATGAGGAGTCCTCAAGTGACATGAATCTTGTTTTTCCATTTTCAAGAAGAAACAACTATGAAATCAACCAACATCAGTTTCAGATTTTAAATCACAGATTTGGACAAAGGGTCACCTACAACATTCTTACCGCATCCACAGCTAACTGAATCGTGGAGGCTAGAAATGTGTATGGAGTTACCGGATTCTACATTCCATTAAAAACATATTTACCAAACAGAAGAGAAGTGATCTGATCCTTTAAAATGAGCCACACTTTACACCCATGACACCCAATTGCCCAAAATAGAGAACAGATGGGTCACAAGAAACAAGAAAATGACTTTGATTTAATTTTTTAATACTATTTTTAGTAGTGGCATTAGACTCCTCAGGTAATTAGACAATTACTAAATTATTCTGGTCATGCGGGGACACGGTGCTCCGGCTTCCTGCTCTGTTAACCTCTGGTGTCAAGAGCACACGAGTTTCACTTCCAGGCCAAAGGGCACTGCATGGTAACAATAATTAGAGTAATGAATCAGAACTCCGGTTTAAATGAACCATTATTTGCCAAGTGCTTTTAATTATAAAGAATTTAAAATTATAAAGAAAAGATTTACAGAAAGGTTCTCTATTGGAGAGACTAAATCGAGAACCTTTTTTTTTTTTCAATTCTATAATTTACGTTCTAGCCACGAACATGTGTCTTCATTTCTGTCCGCATTCCTCAGCACCTGGACCAAATCGTTATTTAACATTAGGTGCAATAACAAGACCTTTGACAAAGTAATTGCTGTGCTTGGCAAGTTTCAGTAACCATGGGTTTGAATGAAAAGCCGTACTAAGGGCATCCTTCATGAACTTCTGGATTTTGTAAAGCAATCTGATTTCATGTCTACAAAAGTCACATTCTTCCACTAATATTTCAAACACAGGATAACACAGAGCTATGGGACCTTGTATTCCAATTGAAACAACTCCCAAGCAAGTCAAAAAGAGAACCACCAATGGTCAGATGTTCACAAAGGCCTCACTTTTAGATCTGGGACCATCTGACAATGAATGAATTGGAGGACAGCTATGATAGATAGCCTGACCAACATCACAGGCCACAGGTTCAAGGCCTCCACCCACATATGTTTATTTCTCTCTTAAATTAACACTTTCCCCCTTTCCTACTAAGATGTTCCAGGAAGGAGAGGAAATAATCGTTGGTGCTGAAACTGCCTCTCTTAATTGTTAAATAAAGTCTCATCTGCCTGCACATGAAACGGTCACACGCATATATCCTTAAGGCACTGAAACTGACCAGGGGCTGGGTTTGGATGATGCCCGTCTTAGGTCCCGTCTTCAAACATCCTCACATTCCCCATATGGAAGAGTTTCACATTGTACAGTGTTTATCTCTAACCTCCTCCCCATCGGCCCTTTAACCTACACGCATTTCTTCTTACTTAAAAAATACCAGGGGAAAACAAAAACAGATGTGGCATCCACAGAGGCAGGTTATGACTCTTTCTGCCCTGGGGAAAAACCACCGGTCCCCTTACGGAGGGAGGGAGGGCAGAACAGCTCCACACGAGGTCAGAAGTGACTTCACAACCAAGCACAAGTCACTATTGGGAGAGGAATTAAGGTCTCCAAATACAAAGGGCCCTGACTTGGGCCCCTGGGTGGGTGTCTCGAATCATATAAAGCCCCGGAGTCATTTATAGCATTCCAGCCAATAAATGAGACATCAAGGCAGGGAAAGCAGGCTTCCATTTCCCATCCATAATCCACGACTACGGCCATTTCCCGGAAAGAACTCCAGCCTGTATTACGGAAAAGACTAATACAAAAATGAAATGCTGAGACACCAGGAATGCCAATTTTCTTTCTAAATGCAGTTAAAACTTCACCACATATGGGTATTCATAATCTTAATGGATATTAAGAATGGGTTGCAGTTGACTGAAACATCCTTTTTTTTTCTGAGACAGGGTCTCACTCTGTTGCCCAAGCTGGAGTGAAGTGGCATGATCAAAGCTCACTGCAGCCTCAACCTTTTGGGCTCAAGTAATCCACCCACCTCAGCCTCCTGAACAGCGGGACCACCAGCCGTGCACCATGATGCCCAGCTATTTTTTTTGTGTGTGGCGGGGGCAGGGGGTAGCGACAAAGTCTCCCTCTATTTCCCAGGCTGTTTTCTAACTCCTAGGCTCAAGCCAGCCTCCGGCCTCGACTTCCTAAAGTGCTAGGATTACAGGTGTGAGCCACTGTGCCCAGTCAGAAATACACTATTAAAGAGAATGAATTTCTGTTACGATAACCCTAACCTGCTGCCCCAAGAAAGCTCAGAGCTGATGACTCATCCACCTCAAAGGGCCACCATCACAGAGACAGGGTCAGAGCTGTCTGAATTAGCTGAGCTACAGGCTGCTTAAGTGACAGAGAAAATCCAATATCTACCATTTAAGAGCAGCATTTCAATCAACTGCAACCCATTCTTAATATCCATTAATATGATGTATGCCTGTATGTGGTGAAGTTTTAACTGCATTTAGAAAGAAAACTGGCATTCCTGGTGACTCAACGTTAATTTTTGTATTACTCTTTTCTGTAATACAGGCTGGAGTTCATCACACAAGACAAAGTCAATAAATTTCAATGTACTCAGATACCACCATCGTTCTCAACTTGGATGATTTTGCCCCTCATCTGGTCATGTCTAGAGACACAGTTGGTCATCACAACTGTGAGGGGACAGTGGTGCTACAGGAATCTGTAGCGTGCTACTAAACATCCTACAAGGCACAGGACAGCCTCCCATGACAAAGAATAATCCAGCCCCAATACAGCAATAACGAGAAGCCTGGCAGAAAGCCAATGAAACTATAAATCCGGGGCGAGGACGAGGGTGAGTTAGTGCAGCTGAACTGCGCTAGTGCAAAGTTGCATCTTGCCTTCATTTAAGATTTCAGTATTTTGTTCTTCATTAATTTTTTTGCCCTGGAGTTTTTAAAATACTGTACCATGCTAGGTATGGTGGCTCATGCCTGTAATCCGCACACTTTGGGAGGCCAAGACAGGTGGATCACCTGAGGTCAGGAGCTCAAAACCAGCCGGGCCAACATAGTGAATCCCTGTCATTACTAAAAACACAAAAATTAGCCAAGCATGATGGCAGGCACCTGTAATCCCAACTACTCGGGAGGCTGAAGCAGGAGAATTGCTTGAACCCGGGAGACGGAGGTTGCAGTGAGCCATGATCACGCCACTGTACTCCAGCCTGGATGACAGAGCAATACTCTGTCTCAAAAAAAAAAAAAAATCACCAAAATATTATTTGCTTTAATTATTTTTTGACTCCCAGTTACGTCTGCCACGTGAGTTCCTCACTTGTCTCACGCTAGTCCGAGTTGTGTTATGAAACCATTAAAAATCAGCCCAGTCAAAAACACAAAAATAAAAAAAAGAAAAATGAGCCCAGTCTTTGAGATAAGTGGAAAGAAGGAAGTTAAATAGTGTTATTCTGGCAGTGGTTCTTAACCATGAAGGCTTTTCAGAATAACCAATAAAGACTTTTTTTTTTTTTTGGAGAGAGTTATACTCTTGTCACCCAGGTTGGAGTGCAGTGGCACAATCTCAGCTCACTGCAACCCCTCCCTCCTGGTTCAAGTGATTCTTCTGCCTCAGCCTCCTGAGTAGCTGGGATTACAAGTGCTGCTGCCACGCCCGGCTAATATTTTTGTATTTTTAGTAGAAACGGGGTTTCACCATTTGGCCAGGCTGATCTCAGGTGATCCGCCCATCTCAGCCTCCCAATGTGCTGCGCTTACAGGCGTCAGCCACTGCGCCCACCAAGATTTTTTAAACTATACAGGCCGGGCGCGGTGGCTGACGCCTGTAATCCTAGCACATTGGGAGGCTGAGATGGGCGGATCACCTGAGGTCAGGAGTTCAAGACCAGCCTGGGCAAATGGTAAAATCCCATCTCCACAAAAAATACAAAAATTAGCGAGGTGTGGTGACACATGCCTGTGATCAGCTACTTGGGAGGCTGAGGTGGGAGGATCACCTGAGCCTGGGAGGTCAAGGCTACAGTGAGCTGTGATCACACCACTGCACTGTAGCCTGGGTAAGAGACTAAGACGCTGTCTCAAAAAAAGAAAAGAAAAAAACAGCATTTCTCACACAATTAGCTAATATCTCAAAATAACATATACTCAGGGTAAGGAGCCCTCAGAATTATAGACTTGAACTTAAATTTCTTTCTTTTTTTTTTTTTTAGATGGAGTCTTGCTCTGTCATCCAGGTTGAAGTGCAGTGGCATGATCTCAGCTCACTGCAACCTCTGCCTCCCGAGTTCCAGCTATTCTCCTGCCTCTTACCCTCCTGAGTAACTGGGATTACAGGCATGCGCCATCACACCCGGCTAATTTTTTTTTATTTTTACTAGAGATGCGGTTTCACCATGTTGGTGAGTGCAAGGGATGTGGGCTTTCTTTTTAGGGGAGATAAAAAAGTTCTAAAATTAGACAGTAGTGATGGTTGCACAGTGTGGTGAACATATCAAAAACTACAAAATCATATACTTAAAAGAGCAAATTTTAAAGTTTTTAAATTGTATCTCAATTTTTCCCTTCAAAGTACCAATAAATGGCCGGTCACGGTGGCTCATGCCTGTAATCCCAGCACTTTGGGAGGCCGAGGCAGGTGGATCACCTGAGGTCAGGAGTTCGAGGCCAGCCTGGCCTATATGGTGAAATCCTGTCTCTACCGAAAACACAAAAATATTATCTGGGTATATTGGCACACATCTGTAATCCCAGGTACTTGGGAGGCTGCGGCAGGAGAATCTCTTGAACCAGGAGGCAGAGTTTGTGGTAAGCGGAGATTGCACCACAGCACTCCAGCGTGGGGTGACACAGTAAGACTCCGTAAAAAAAAAAAAAAAAAAAGTACCAGTAAATGAATAATCCAGGGGAAAAATCATCACAAGTCCTTAGCTGGTTATGGTTTTCTCTCCTAATGTGTTGGCCATTTTCTTACTGTTTACTTGGCCTTGTATTAATAATCTGAAGCTTTCCTGCAGGCATCTTTTAAAACCACCTGCTCTCTTTACAAGGCCAGTTCAGTTTAATTACATCCTTAGAACAAGTCACCTGGACACTCATAAACTGCAGCCCACATTTCAACACAGGAAAAATAAACAACTGTGGAATTCCAGCCCCTTCCACAGCACACCTCAAGGACCGGACCTGACAGGTACCTGTCTGATGGATGGAGTGAGGGCCCTGGGTCAACCTCAATACTATTTGTAAGATTTTAATTTTGCATTAATTCTCGAGGCAAAAATGAAATGCAAAGGCACTTCCCGCACCCCAGTGGGTCAGCTGTGCCTTGGAGTCCACAGGTTTAGATACTCACGCTCTGAATAGGGGAGAACCTCAGCTTCACAGCAGCTGTTCCCCAACCCTACTGTACTCCAGAACCACCTGGTTCACCTGTTAAAACTGCAGATCTGGCCAGGCACGGCGACTCACGCATGCAATCCCAGTACTCTGGGAGGCCAGATCACGAGGTCAGGAGTTCGAGACCAGCCTGGCCAATATGGTAAAACCCCATCTCTACTAAAAACATAAAAATCAGCCAGGCGTGGTGGTGCACACCTATAGTCTCAGCTACTCGGGAGACTAAGGCAGAAGAAATCTTAATCCCAGGAGGCAGAGTTTGCAGTGATCCGGCATCACACCACTGCACTCCAGCCTGGCAACAGCAAGACTCCGTCTCAAAAAAAAAAAAAAAAAAAAAAAAACAAAACTGCAGGTCTGGGCACAACTCCTTGTGCTTCTGACTCTGGCCTAAGTGACCTGGCCCAGGGGTTCCAAAGGCCGCACTTGAAGAAACACTGGGCCAGGTGCAGTGGCTCACACCTATAATGCAAGTACTTTGGGAAGCCAAGGCGGGCAGATCACCCAAAGTCAGGAATTCAAAACCAGCCAGGCCAATATGGCAAAACCCAGTCTCTACTTAAAGTACAAAAATTAGCTGGGTGTGGTGGCACGCACCTGTAATCCCAGCTATCGGAAGACTGAGGCAGGAGAATCGCTTGAACCCAAGAGGCAGAGCTTGCAGTGAGCCAAGATCGCACCACTACACTCCAGCTTGCGTGAGAGAGTGAGACTGTATCTTAAGAAAAAAAAAAAAGAAGAAAGAACGACTGTTATAAGAACCCCTTACAAAGCTCTAAAGTGGGGAGGAGTAACTGCAATGGATGCAGGGGAATCTCTTTGGGGTGGTGGCATACTCTAAGATTAGTTATGATGGCTGCACAACTGTATATTCACTAGAAGTCACCAACTGTGTATCGAACATGGTTGTTCAGGTATGTAAGTCATCCCTCAATAAAATTCTTTTTTAAAAAGCTGCAAAAGCCTTCATATGTCCCATCACACACGTTCCTGTGTTTCTGGAAGGATTTTTAGACATCATGAGAGAAAGATGCACACAGCCTCCCGTGGGTAGGTCTGTACTGTAATTCTGAGCTCACCCCAGCCTTGCGAAGACCTAACCTCACAGCCCACAACTATGTGAGACTCCAGGCCAGGATGGGCAAGTCGATTTACGAGCTTCCCCTACGGAAGGAGTATGAGGTGGGGTTCACGGTAAGAAGCGTGATTTTCCGACTTTTAATACTTTACAAAGAATGTTATCTGTGCTAAGCCAAAAATGAACCATAAAAGCTAAAATACACAAATATCCTAAGATGGGACAGCTTTCATAAACACCAGGAGCTCTTAAAAATACCAGCAACACGGCATGGGTGTAACTCCCACCGGACGTACACACCGCCACCTATGAAGCTGTCTAATATAATCATCAACAGTCAGCACGGCTGACAGGGGGCTGGGAGCTACACAGACATCTAGAGCTGGGTGCTGATATGCATGACGATCCAGTCTGTGAGCCCCCTTGAGAGGGAGCCTGGTGGGCATCTGGAGTTGGTACCTCACAGAAATGAGGTAGCTCACCCTGCCTGGAAGGCTGAACCTCGGGAAGGGAAGGGAATGAAGACCAAGCCTAGATTCCACTGGAAGTCTCAGACCCCGCGTCGGAGCTGATGACCGAGAGGCTCCCATGCTCCTGAGAGGAGAGTAAGAAGGGAAGCCAGGAAGCTGCTGTGCAGGCGGTCACGAGAGACAGACAAGGGAGGGGGTCGCCTCAGCTGAGCAAGAAGGGATGAGCACGGGCAGGGTGGTTCATGCCTGTAATCCCAACACTTTGGGAGGCCGAGGCCAGTGGATCACGAGTTCAGGAGTTCGAGACCAGCCTGGTCAACATGGTGAAACCCCATCTCTACCCAAAATACAAAAAAATATTAGCCAGCCGTGGTGGCAGGCACCTGTAATCCCAGCTTCTCGGGAGGCTGAGGCAGGAGAATGGCTTGAACCCAGGAGGTGGAGGTTGTAGTGAGCTGAGATCGTGCCACTGCACTCCAGCCTGGGTGACAGAGCAAGACTGCCTCAAAAAAAATGAATAAACAAGTAAAAATAAATAAACAAACAAAATTAGCCAGGCGTCGTGGTGCGTACCCAGCACACACTTGTAGTCCCAGCTACTTGGGAGGCTGAGATGGGAAGATCGCTTGAGCCCAGAAGTTTGAGATTGCAGTGAGCTGTGATTGCACCCCTGCACTCCAACCTGGGAGACAGAGTAACACTCTGTTACTTAAAAAAAAACAAAAAAAAAAAATGAAAAAAAGGAAGGAAGGAAAGAAAAGGAAGAAAGAAACCAAAAGACTGAAGGGGAGATCTAGTGATCGGGTGGGGGCAGGCACGGGAGGAGGACAGAGGCTGTCAGCGGGGGTGACGGGAGCCACCAGGATAGAGGGCGTGGCGTGCACTGAGACGAGGAGCGCTGGGAGAGAACAGGTTTGAGGGGTGAGGGAAGAAAGTCAGGACAGGTCCTGGGTATAGCATCCTTATGGGCCACATGCAGCAATGCCAAACATTCGGCTATGTTATAAACCAAAGCTCCAGGTCAGGCCTAGAGATGGAGATGGAAACAGAGCTAGCAGCATTCATGGGGCGATGGAAGCAGGGGGAGGGGCCACCCAGGGAGCCACATAACAGGGTCCAGCACCGAGCCCCAGAGACGCCAACCCCAAATTACCATGCCGAGGAAGACAATCAGAGAGACAGAGAGGACATAGGGGCTGTGCAGCTCATCCTCCCTGTCCAGGAAGCTCCTTGTGATTTTTTTTTTTTTTTTTTTTTTTTGAGATGGAGTCTTGCTCTGTCACCCATGCTAGCAATGACATGATCTTGGCTCACTGCAACCTCCGCCTCCCAGGTTTAAGCAATTCTCTTGCCTCAGTCTCCTGAGTAGCTGGGATTACAGGTGTCCACCACCATGACCAGCTAATTTTTGTATTTTTAATAGAGATGGGGTTTCAGCATCTTGGTCAGGCTGGTCTCAAACTCCTGACCTCGTGATCCACTCGCTTCAGCCTCCCAAAGCGCTGGGATTACAGGCGTGAGCCACTGCACCCAGCTGTGATTTCTCAACAGTGCTGAAGCGGGCCAGGCACGATGGCTCACACCTGTAATCCAGCACTTTAGGAGGCCGAGGCAGGCAGACCACGAGGTCAAGGGATACAGATATCCTGGCCAAGGTGGTGAAACTCCATCTCTACTAAAAATACAAAAATTAGCTGGGTGTGGCGGTGCATGCCTGTAATCCCAGCTACTCAGGAGGCTGAGGCAGGAGAATCGCTTGAACCCGGGAGGTGGAGGTTGCAATGAGCCATTGCACTCCAGCCTAGGCGACAGAGCAAGACTCCGTCTCAAAAACAAAAAAGGTAGTACTAAAGTATATCTTTGAAAAACGTCCATAGATCCATTTGGAGAACAGCTATCACGCCTCCCCATAGAGCCTGGGAGAGCACCAAGGGTTTTGTCACTGGTTGTAGCTGGTGACATGAACTGTGTCAAGTCAGCTGTTCTAACTTAGCACCCACTCCCACTGTCACAATGTACCCTGCTCTGCCATTTTCAGGAGACAGGCTGGAAATCCAGCCCACTGGCAGATGTTCCAAAAAATTAAATGTCAATTATGACTGTACAAAAAGTATTCAGGGATTCTGCCTTTAACCTGTATACAGAGATATTTCATTCTTCTTTTTTTTTTTTTTTTTTGAAACAGAGTCTCCCTCTGTGCAATGGCGTGATCTCAGCTCACCGAAACCTCCACCTCCTGGGTTCAAGTGATTCTCCTACCTCACCTTCCCGCATAGTTGGGATTACAGGTGCCTGCCACCACACCCAGCCAATTTTTTGTATTTTTTAGTAGAGACGGGGTTTCACCATGTTGGCCAGGCTGATCTCAAACTCCTGACCTTGTGATCCATCTGCCTCGGCCTCCCAAAGTGCTGGGATTACAGGCATGAGCCACTGCATCTGGTCACTTCATTCATATTACTTACTGGTCTTCTGACTATGGAAATGTTCTCTATTTCGACAAATTTAAGCAACACATGACCTCCTTACTCTCTTGCCATCTCCAGACCAGTGCTGAAATGGAGCTGGCCTAATGTGGTCTGGCTCAGCCTTAGATGGGCCTCAGAATTAGCAAGGGATGTGTCTGTCTTCCTTTTAAAACCCAGAGCCAGGCCCTGCCCTAAGTCTTAATGAATCAGAATCTCCAGAGTACCAAGGCCAAATAAATGTCTCTCGTCTTTGTTCTGTTTTGTTGTGAAACAAACATCACCAGCAATTCTGATGCACAGTCAAAATGGGGACACACCGGTCGAACATTTTAGGAATATCAGGATATTTGCCAGTAGTACTTTCTCTGAAAAATGACTGGTTTTGAAAAACTTGGAAGGAAAAGTAAAGGTAGGAACAGATACGTTGCAAGTTATCTCTGATCAACGAATTCCTTCCTGGTGATTGCTGAGTCAAATGTAGATGAGAAACTAAAGGTAATCAATAATGTCATGTTTATTTCACAAGCAGACCATTTATTATTGGTGCTCTGGCTTATAGCCAGGGAGACGGAAAACATAAACATGTGCATAACTAGAAGTATAATCAGCCAGCAGGTTCCTTCTGGTACTATTTACTGGGCATATAATTTTCTCAGAGGTTTTCCCTAAGGTCCATTGGCACCGCAGTAGACCAGATTAGCCCTGAAGATGAGGAAGACGGGGAAGGACCCCGACTGCAATTTTATTCCAAGCATGGGGGTCATGGGTTTAGAAGGGAGGTACTGCCTGGGCACGGCGGCTCACGCCTGTAATCCCAGAACTTTGGGATGCCAAGGTGGGTGGATCACCTGAGGTTGGGAGTTCGAGACCAGCCTGACCAATGTGGAGAAACCCCATCTCTACTAAGAATACAAAATCAGCCTGGGGTAGAGGTGGGCGCCTGTAATCCCAGCTACTTGGGAGGCTGAGGCAGGAGAATCACTTGAACCTGGGAGGCAGAGGTTGCGGTGAGCCGAGATTGTGTCATTGCACTTCAGTCTGGCCAACGAGAGCAAAACTTCGCTTAAAAAAGTAAATAAGGAGGTATTGGGGGGACTTGGGGAGAGACTGCTGAAGCTTACAGGGTTTCTTTTTGGGGTGAACATAAAATCAATTGCAGTGATAGTTGCTCATATCTGAATATACTTAAAAAAAAAAACGGAACCAATTATACTCTTGAAATGGGTAAATGTATGGTATTGTGAATTATATCTCAATATAGCTGTAAAAAAAAGTCAACGAATTATTTGAGGCGTTGAAACAAAAGGCTTTACCTGGGTGTAAATGCTGAAGATGTGGCTTTGTACTTCGTCCATTGAGTCAAGGCCGTAGGCTACCGTTCCGAGGTGAAGCCGTTTGAAAACCATCTCGTTCTGGGTCAGAGTGCCTGAAACACGAGACAAGTGAGTGGCCGGCCTTTCTCTCAGGATGTTTGTTATTATTATATTTTTTATTTATTTATTTTCTTTTGAGACAAAGTCTAGCTCTGTCGCCAGGCTGGAGTGCAGTGATGCGATCTTGGCTCACCGCAACCTATGACTCCCAGGTTCAAGTGATTCTCCTCCCTTGGCCTCCCGAGTAGCTGGGATTACAGGCACAAGCCACCACACCCAGGTAATTTCTGTATTTTTGGTGGAGACGGGGCTTCACCATGTTGGCAGGGATGGTCTCAATCTCCTGACCTCGTAATCCGCCTGGCTCAGCTTCCCAAAGTGCTGGGATTACAGGCCTGAGCCACTGCACCCGGCCAGTTCGTTATTTTTAGCAGTAATGACAGCCACCATCTTTGGAGAGTCTGCTGTATGTCACATGCCGCGGTCCCCCTGCTGGGGTACACATCTGCACCATGCTTCCTGCCTAGAATACCATTCCCCTTTTGAAAATGGCATCCTGGGTTTCCTAGGGGAAATTAACCATCCATGCCCATTTCCTAAGATGGCCCAAGAGGACTGTCAATTGGGGGCCTGGCCCATTCCACTGGCCAAGAAGGTGACAAATGACATACACGAGAGCAATCAGATTCTATCTTGAAGGATTCTGATCCTTGAGCAGAGAGATACATCCCCAATGGCAGAGCCCTACAGAGACCACCCAGAGGGTCCCCACGCTGACTTGTCCAGAACTTTCCTGGTTGCTCTCCTTCCAGAAACCGCATTTTTCTCTGATTTGGTGAGCCACCCAGGATCTCTGCATTGGCTTCTCTTCTACCCCATGGACATTAAATGGTAGAGATGAGGCTTAAACCAGATCTTCATACCCCCAATCCTTGCTCTTCACCACTTCGATAGCCTAGTGCCTTGACAAGCATTGAGTTGTATAGCAGTATCAGGGCGTGGTCTGAGATCAGGCCTGACTACCTGAGTTAAGGCTTGCTTCAGCTACTATGTGCCCATGACAAGTCACTTACTCTCTCTGGGCCACATTTCCTCATCTGCAGAAGGGAGACAGAAACACTATCTAACTCTCAAGGTTTGGATGAGGACTGAATGAGTGACTGCACAGAAACTCCCCAGGACTGGCCAGGAGTGGTGGCTCACATTTATAATCCCAGCACTTTGGGAGGCCGAGGCGGGCCGATCACCAGAGGTCGGGAGTTCAAGACCAGCCTGACCAACATGGCGAAACCCCATCTCTACTAAAGATACAAAAATTAGCTAGGTGTGGTGGTGCATGCCTTTAATCCCAGCTACTTGGGAGGCTGAGGCAGGAGAATCGCTTGAACCTGGGAGGCAGAAGTTGCAGTGAGCCAAGACGGCGCCATGGCACTCCAGCGTGGGTAACAAGAATGAGACTCCACCTCAAAAAAAAAAAGAAAAAGAAACTCCCCAGGACTGTACTCTGCACATAATTCGCCCTCTGTAAGGGTTTGCTGCTGTTACTGTCATCTTCAAATACTCAATCTTCATCAAAGGACGAAGAGACTAAAACAGCAGCAACACCCACCTCTCATGTGTCCAGAGAGAGAGCTCAAGAGTTTCAGCTAAAGCCCTCAGGCCCCTTCTCTCACCAGGGATCCCATGCAGGGCCCAGAAAGCAGCTCACCTGTCTTGTCTGTGAGTAAGTACGAGATCCTGCCCAGCTGCTCGGGAATCGTGCTGGAGCGAACCACAGTCCCGGGGATTTTTGAGTCCCTTCGGATCACCCAGCTGTACACGATCTTGCCCATGTCCAGGTTCACTCGCAAACTAGTCACAAAACCAAAGCAAACAGGTTAACAGGACAGAGGTAAGGCTCCTCCTATCTTTATAAAGACACAGACTCTGAACACATTTGTGCCACGGCATCCAGACTCACCCCCTACAGAAGCACACTGCCAGAGCTGCAGCCACAGATTCCACACGAGCCAGCACCACTGACAAGTCACACACTGAACAAATCCATTACTGTCATGAAGCTCATGTTATGGACTGAAGTCACTTAAAATACAGAAAGGGTAGCTGTCTCAATCTTACCTTTTAGAAAAATTACTGATCCCTGAAGCTAATATATTTTTGATGCTGTATTCGTTTCTTCTAATTGTGGTAAAATATACATAACAGGAAATTTACCATTCTATAGTATTGAGTATAGTCGCACTGCTATCAGCCATCAGCATCATCCATCTCCAGAATTCTTTCATCTTCCCAAACTGAAATTCCACACTCATTCAACAAGAACACCCCATTCCCCATCAACCCTAATCCCAGCAGCCCCTGGCAACGAGCATTCTACTTACGTTTCTGTGAACTTGACGACTTTTTTTTTTTTTTTTTGAGATGAAGTCTCACTCTGTTGCCCAGGCTGGAGTGCAGAGACGCTATCTCGGCTCACCACAACCTTTGCCTCCCAGGTTGAAGCGATTCTTGTGCCTCAGCCTCCAGAGTGGCTGGGATTATAGGCATGTGCCACCACACTCAGCTAATTTTTTGTATTTTTAGTAGAGATGAGGTTTCACCAAGTTACCCAGGCCCCAGACTGGTCTCAAACTCCTGGGCTCAAGCAATCCACCCACCTCAGCCTTCCAAAGTGCTAGGATTACAGGCGTTAGCCACCACATCTGGCTGGAATTTAACTACCTTAGATACTCCATACAAGTTGAATCATACACTTTTTCTAGCTTTTGGGAGGCTTACTTTGCTTAGCATAACGTTCTCAAGGTTCATCCACATCATAAGGTGCATTAGAATTTCCTTCCTTTTTTTTTTGGAGACAGAGTTTTGCTCTTGTTGCCCAGGCTGGAGTGCAATGGCGCAATCTTGGCTCACCACAACCTCCACCTCCCAAGTTCAAGTGATTCTCCTGCCTCAGCTTCCTGAGTAGCTGGGATTACAGGCATATGCCACCACGCCTGGCTAATTTTGTATTTTTAGTAGAGACAGAGTTTCTCCATGTTGGTCAGGCTGGTCTTAAACTCCCAACTCAGGTGATCCGCCCACCTTGGGCTCCCAAAAGTGCCGGGATTACAGGCGTGAGGCACCGTGTGCAATCCAAAACTCCTTCCTTTTTAAGGTTAAAGTGCATTCCATTGTATGTATTATATTCATTTTGAAATTTAATTTTATTGAAAAAAAATAAACAGAAGTCTTCAAATTAATTCATAAACTAATCAAATTGCTTGCCATTTTACTGGCTAGTGCTGGGCCACATAGAGAGTCAATCCACTAATTTTCAGTCATGTTTCAGACAGAGCTTTGAAGGCAACCATGTCACTCAGATCACAACGTGAATACCTGTTTGCTAGGAGTCAAGTCTATAAAGTGGACGTACTGGTTCTCTGAATCCACCATCAGGAGCACACTGACTAGGGCACAATCCCCTGGTCCCTGTCACACTGTTGTACCCAAAACTGCAATCTCTGTCCCCAGAAAAAAACAAATTCTCACTAAGATGATCTCAATATGCAAAACAGCAAGACAAAATATATCAAGTGTAAGAGAGATTATTTTGCTCGTTTGCTTGTTTGAGACAGAGTTTCACTCTTGATGGCCAGGCTGAAGTGCAGTGGCACGATCTCGGCTCACCGCAATCTCCCCATCCCGGGTGCAAGCAATTCTCCTGCCTCAGCCTCCTGAGTAGGTGGGATTACAGATGCCCGCCACCAAGCCCGGCTAATTTTGTATTTTTAGTAGAGATGGGGTTTCTCCATGTTGGTCAAACTGGTCTCTAACTCCCAACCTCAGGTGATGTGCGCGCCTCAGCCTCCCAAAGTGCTGAGATTATAAGTGTGAGCCACCGCACCCAGCTTATAAGAGAGATTATGAACACTGAAAGTTTCAGGAAAAAAGATACATAGTTTAATATTTACTGATTATTATGGGGGAAAAGTAGAAAACAAACATAGAACAATATGGGAAAAAGTAGATTGTTAAAGTTCTATCACAGAGCAGATCTAAAACATGATGGGACACATATATATGTGACGTGAAAACTTATTTCAAACGCCCTTCTCCAATGTTTTTAGAAAGGCAGATTCTCTGTAGTCCAGAATCCCATTTTTCTAAAATTGAAAGCACTCTAGAAAAAAATATATCCCAAAGTATTAACAGTGATTATCACTTAGTAGTGAGAACAGAGGTGATTTTTATTTTATTCCTTTGCTAATATGGGTCTTCATTCTTTTCTACTATGAAATTCTATTATTTCTATCACTTTAAAAAACCAGGCCATGCTCAGTGGTTCATGCCTATAATCCCAGGATTTTGGGAGGCCAAGGCAGGTAGATCACTTGAGATCAGGAGTTCCAGACCAGCCTGGCCAACATCGTGAAATCCTGTCTCTACTAAAAATACAAAACTTAGCCAGGCATGGTGGCGGAAGCCTGTAATTCCAGCTACTTGGGAGGCTGAGGCAAGAAAATCGCTTGAACCCAGGAGGTGGAGGCTGCAGTGAGCCGAGATCGTACCACTGCACTCCAGCATGAGCGAAAAATCAAGACTCCATCTCAAAAATAAACAAACAGGCCAGATGCGGTGGCTCACTCCTGTAATCCCAGCACTTTGGGAGGCCAAAGAGGACAGATCACCTGGGGTCAGGAGTTCAAGTCCAGCCTGACCAACCATGGAGAAACCCAGTATCTACCAAAAATAAAAAAATTAGCTGGGAGTGGTGGTGGGCACCTATAATCCCAGCTGCTTAGGAGTCTGAGGCAGGAGAATTGCCTGAACCCAGGAGGCAGAGGTTTTGGTGAGCCAAGATCGGGCCATTGTACTCCAGCCTAGGCAACAAGAGTGAAACTCCATCTCAAATAAATAAATAAATAAATAACCATTTATTCAACCTTGAAATCAGGTAGGCAAATGATTGGCATGTGCCGCCAAGCTTCCAATGCCCATCTACGGCAGATACTGCTGTCAATCACAACACCATTTCCCTTTGAGTCCAGACACAGGCTCAGAACCCTTCTCAACACAGCAGTCCCAATAGCCACTATCAACCTTGCAGAGCCGGCTGATGATAGGAGCTCTAAGTGGCATCCCTAGCATAGACTGGTCAAGGCAAGGAAAGACCTCTGATTCACAAAAGGACAACTCGTGGAAGAATGCGATTTTCCACTGCTATAGCCTCAGTGTGGTTCACACTCCTGACGCTGATTGCTCTTGGTCCCCACTTTACAAAGAGATTCGCTCCTTCTAAAAGCCAGCCAGGCGTGGTAGCTCACGCCTGTAATCCCAGCACTTTGCAGGGCCAAGGCAGGCAGATCACCTGAGGTCAGGAGTTTCAGACCAGCCTGGCCAACATGGTGAAACCCCATCTCTACTAAAAATACAAAAATTAGCCAGATGGGGTGACACATACTTGTAGTCCCAGCTATTTGGGAGGCTGAGGCAGGAGAATCACTTGAACCTGGGAGGTGGAGGCTGCAGTGAGCCAAGACAGTGCCACTGCACTCCAGCCTGGGCGACAAGAGCAAAACTTCGTCTCAAAAAGTAATAATAATAAAATATAATAATAACAAAAGCCACAGAACCATCATCTTTGAATGATCAAAGAAAACTTCACAGCAGCCAAACTTAAGCTCGCCGCCTGCTTACCTAATGGGGATGATGTTGGAAAACAAGAGCAGGAAGCGGATGATCTGCAGGTACCAACGGCCTGCAAAGTGCTGAAGGGCAACCATGACCAGCGAGACCACCACCAGGGCACCAAAGAGGATCTTGGTGAGGCAGTTCACTTCCAGGTCGAACAGGCCGATCTGTGGGACGAAGCACAAACTGGGGCTTGAGATTAGCTGGTGCAACTCATGGCCTGCGGGAGGGTTCCTCTACCCCAGAGAGGACGGTGGGCTCCATTGATCCTCAGATCTGTGGTCTAAGAACACTGTGCTTCCATGGGCTGGAGTTTATAACAGGCAACCAAGGGAACTCAAAGAATTCTGAAAATTCAAAATAACGTTTACACTTGGAAATATGTGAGTTACAGCGGCGCTGGTTGGGTTGTGCACGGCACAGCCTCCACCACCCCGCACAGTGGCCTTGGTCTTGTAAAATGACTCAGACCCTCAACTCTTAACACCGTACCAACACCACTACTTTTCAGGTAGTGCCTGAAAGTCTGAGGCAGACACCAGTGGTGGCACCTGATTTTTAGGTGCTGCATTAATGGACATTATTATTTTATTTTTTTATTTTTTTATTTTTTTTGAGATGGAGTCTCATTTTGTTACCCAGGCTGGAGTGCAGTGGTGCAATCTTGGCTCACTACAACCTCCACCTCCTGGGTTCAAGCGATTCTCCTACTTCAGCCTCCCAATTAGCTGGGACTGTGGCACCCACCACCACACCTGGCCAATTTTTGTATTTTTAGTAGAGACGGCTTTCACCATGTTGGCCAGGCTGGTCTTGAACTCCGGGCCTCAAGTGATCCACCTGCCTTGGCCTCCCAAAGTGCTGGGATTACAGGTGTGAACCACGGTGCCCGGCCCTAGACATTATTATTTTAATAATAATACATTCACTTTCATGAGTAGTCTTTAAAAGAGTAACTAGTATATCACATCCATAACTTCACAGAAATATGTCCCAGGATAAGGTTGAAACATTAAACAAATGATTTTATAGTTGTAATGATGGCTCTAACGTATAATGGTGGTGTGACTAAGACTCAAGTGTAGGGGACACAGCATTCCTTCCTGCTATTGACAAAAGACGTTATTCTGTGATGTTCTGAGTTTTAAAAATTGGAGGAGGGGTAGGCTGAGACGGGAGGTCATGGTCTGAATCACATGGTCCTGCCCCATCCTCACTGTTTAGCCTGGACAGGGCAAGGTGCTTCCTGAAGCCGTTTCTCATGGATAAAAGGAAGCACTGCACTCACAGGGCTGTTATAAGGATGAAATGATGCGTGTCAAGGATGAAACATAAGACACAGAAATGGTAGCTGCTCCGTAGTTTAACCTAAAAGCACAAAAAATGTCGGCACCGTGGCACATGCCTATAATCCCAGCACTTTGGGAGGCTGAGGCGAGAGGATCACTTGAGGTCCGGAGTTCGAGACCAGCCTGGCCAACATGTTGAAAACTCATCTCTATTAAAAATACAAAAATTAGCCGGGCTTGGTGGTACATGCCTGTAATCCCAGCTACTTGGGAGGTGGAGGTGGGAGAATTGATTGAGCCCAGGAGGCAGAAGTTGCAGTGAGCCAAAACTGAGCCACCACTGTATTCCTGCCTGGGTGACAGAGCGAGACCCTGTCTCAAAAAAAAAAACAAAGGATAAAAAACGTCATATATCCATAAACACGTGACTACATGTTTATGTACTGTCTTACATATGCATACGTATATGTATGTATTTATGTGTATACACTCACACATACACATATGCATAAAAAGATAGTGTGTCTGTACAAATAGCACTCTTAGGTGTTCCTACTTTAATATCTGGTCACTCACCCACAGCACTAACCAGCACACAGCTGGTCAACGCACCCATGACCTCGTACACACCTTACTTCGGGGATTTGAGGTATTCATGACACTCCGGAGTTCTCTGCCAGTGTAAAGAACGACACCCACAACCGTACCTAAAATGAAAAAAACAAAACCCAAAGAAATATTAATACAGACAGGCAGCCTTGCAAATAGAAGAGTCTGAGCCTCTTGAGAGACTTGAGTTATTTTTTTTCTTTTCTTTTCTTTTTTTGAGACGAAGTCTCGCTCTGTTGCCCAGGCTGGAGTCTGGAGTGCAGTGGTGAAACCTGGGCTCTCTGCAAGCCTCCCGGGTTCATGAGAGTCTCCTGCCTCAGCCTCCGGAATAGCTGGGATTACAGGCATGCACCACCATGCATGGCTAATTTTTGTTTTTTCTTTTTTCTTTTTTTTGACGGAGTTACACCCTTGTTGTCCAGGCTGGAGTGCAACGGCGCAGTCTTAGATCACTGCAATCTCTGCCTCCTGGTTCAAGCAATTCTCCTGCCTCAGCCTCCCAAGTAGCTGGGATTACAGGCACCTGCCACCACACCCAGCTAATTTTTGTATTTTTAGTAAAGACAAGGTTTCACCATGTTAGCCAGGCCAGTCTCGAATTCCTGACCTGACGTCAGGTGATCCACCCGCCTTGGCCTCCCAAAGTGCTGGTTATAAGCATGAGACACTGCACGCAGCCTCAATTTTTTATTTCTAATAGAGATGGGGTTTAACCATGTTGGCCAGGCTGGTCTTGAACTCCTGACTTCAAGTGATCCACCTGCCTTGGCCTCCCAAAGTGCTGGGATTATAGGCGTGAGCCACCATGCCCAGCCTCATTTTTCATTTATTTATTTATTTATTTATTTATTTATTTATTTATTTATTTATTTATTTAAAGGGTCTCACTCTGTTGCCCAGGCTACAGTATAGTGGCACAGTCATATCAAAAACTCACTGCAGCCTCAGCACATGAGCTCAAGCAATCCTCCCATCTCAGCCTCCCAAGTAGCTGGGACCACAGGCACATACCAGCATGCTTGGCTAATTTTTGTGTTTTTTGCAGAAATTAGGCCTCACTATGTTGCCCAAGCTGCTCTTGAATTCCTGGGTTCATGGGATCCCTCCCTGGCCTCCTAAAGTGCTAGGATTACAGGCATGAGCCACCTCCCTCAGCCAAGAAAGCATGTTCTAAACCCAACAGCCACTCCATGGGTTTTACATTAGGGCCAAACCAATGACCCGTGGCTATGCTGACCAACAGAACAATCACTAAACCCTGAAAACCCTTTAAGTTTAAATTCAGTTCAGTTTTATAGAGTCCCCACCCTCCCTAGTCACATGAGCTAGTGGCTACCTTATCAAACAGTGAAGACGAAACTTGGTACCGGCGAATGCTGGTTTACAGGGCCCAGAGGCTTCTAATGGAAGGAGAGTGGGGAAAGGGGTGGCTTGTCCTTTGTGCCCCTGGCCATAGAGGCTTCCAGAGGTGCCTGGAACATTCCTACCTTCATAAACTATTATGGAAACTCAGAAACAGAGGCTCCTTTTCAGAGCACATTTCTCCTGCTAAGCCTGATTCCTTTCAGCCTAACTTGCCCATTTGGGGGATGTCTGTCCATCAGGACACCTCTTTCCTGAGAACTCCCCCACCCTTTCTATCCCCAAGGCACAATAAGAAAAGGCATTGGGCCAGGTGCGGTGGCTCATGCCTGTAATCCCAGCACTTTGGGAGGCCAAGGCAGGCAGATCACGAGGTCAAGAGCTCCAGACCAGCCTGGCCAATATGGTGAAACCCCATCTCTACTAAAAATACAAAAATTATCTGGGCTTGGTGGCACACACGTGTAATTCCAGCTACTTGGGAGCCTGAGGCAGAAGAATCGCTTGAACCTGGAAGACAGAGGTTGCAATGAGCTGAGATAGCGCCACTGCACTCCAGCCTGGGCGACAGAGCGAGACTACATCTCAAAAAAAAAAAAAAAAGAAAGAAAGAAAGAAAAGGCACCAATCCTTCGAAAGTTAACAATTTACTGAAGAAATAAAAATGGCCAGTGAACAATAGGAAAATGCTCAATCTAGTAAATAATCAAAAAATGCAAAATAAACCATTTTTATCCCAATTAGACAGGCAAAAATTTAAAAAACTGAGAACAACTAGGGTTAGCCAAGAGCGGGGAAGCAAATGCTGTCATACACACTGGCGGCCGACGTGCACACGGACGGGCGTGATCTATTTTGGACAGAAATTTGGCAACATCCATCAAAATTTCACCCGTCTCCCCTTCTCAGTGTGCGCCAAGAAAATCAACACAGCGGGAAAGACAGAGAGCACGGAAGGAAACCAAGAAACACGCCATCACAGTGAGTGAGTGGGGCTAGGCTGAAAGTCAAGTCAAGCGGAGAAACAGACAGGAGGGGAAGCAGGGAAGTGGGGGCGGGGCGTGCGGTTTGTACTGTCTCCGTTCACGTCATCTGAACTGAAACTTGGAACGCGAAGGAGCCAGCCCTGCCAAGCTCTCAGGGAAGATCCCAGGAATACAAGCAATTTGGTCTCTGCTGGAAAAAGAAAACACCTCCCTCTCTGTCCTCTCTCCCACCTCACTCTCAGGAACGCCACTGTCAGGAGATACAAAAATCCAAAGAGGCTGAAGTGCGTCTGGGGTAAAGAGCCCATCCCTAAATGCAGCGCTGGGACCATGTCTTGGACAAAGAGCCCTAGGAGGAGGTGCTGACGACCCTCCAGTGTGTGAGTGTGAAGACTAACACACTCAGCCAGGCAAACAATGTTCTCCTTCCAGGGAGGCTCCCAGCAGATGGCAGGCCAGGGAGAGTTGCTATGGCTTCTCGGCAGATGGCAGGCTCCTGTGAACACAGGCAGCCCCTCCCTTCAGGCCCCTGTCACCACAGCAGATGGCTGAACAGTGGGAGCCGAGTCCAGGCTGAGCTTGGCATGACCACACGACCGCTTCATCTACTCCTACGCCTCAATCCCAGAGCTCAGGGTGAGAGAGGGCCCTAGTGACAAGGGAGACCCCAAAGGGAGTATCCCCCACAGCTGGCCTGGCCAACCATGATGCCATCAATCGCTGCTGAAAATGGCCTTTCCAGCCAGGCGCGGTGGCTCACGCCTGTAATCCCAGCACTTTGGGAGGCCGAGGCGGGTGGATCACGAGGTCTAGAGAACGAGACCATCCTGGTCAACATGGTGAAACCCAGTCTCTACTAAAAATACAAAAATTAGCTGGGCATGGTGGCACGTGCCTGTAGTCCCAGCTACTCGGGAGGCTGAGGCAGGAGAATTGCTTGAACCCAGGAGGCGGAGGTTGCGGTGAGCCGAGATCGCGCCATTGCACTCCAGCCTGGGTAACAAGAGCGAAACTCC
>PVKV010019723.1:0-14896 GCA_004027835.1 Alouatta palliata | reverse complement strand
GGCCACTTTTAAATTCAGGAGCTTGCCTATTCAAAATAGTAATAATAATAAGGCCAGGCATGGTGGCTCACGTGTGTAATTCCAGCACTTTGGGAGGCCGAGATGGGTGGATCGCCTGAGGTCAGGAGTTTGAGACCAGCCTGGCCAACATGGTGAAACCCCGTCTCTACTAAAAATACAAAAATTAGCCAGGTGTGGTGGCGTGTGCCTGTAATCCCAGCTACTTGGGAGGCTGAGGCAGGAGAATCACTTGAACCAGGGAAGTGGAGGTTGCAATGCACCGAGATCACACCACTGCACTCCAGCCTGGGCGACACAGTGAGACTCTGTCTCGAAAAAAAAAATTAAAACAAAAAAAGAGATCTCTGGTTTTTTTCTGGAAGAGTGGAAGATTTGATGACAGAGTCCACGTTCCTCATGCTATACCCAGTGAGTGCCGAGGAACAGCCACCTCTTAGACAGGTATATGCTCTCAGCTCACCATGGTCCCCGTCTGCCACTCTCCACTCCTGTAAGTCCCCTGCCAATTTGTAACTGTTGACCCGAATGTCTCCACCCCCAGGCCTCTGATCCTCTCCTTCCCCTGCTTTCACCTCTGCAGCCCCTCCTTGCTCTCAAGGTCCTCTTCACTCCCACCCTCCGCAGCCCGCAGTCCAGGCAACCACGCAGCCCTTCCCATTCTCCCAGCCAGTGCCCATCTGGTTTCTCCAAAAGGCCAGGAGGTCATGGTCAGGCATTTCACCGAGTTCTAACCGACTCTCTGCAACAGTGTGGTGCTGCTGGGGGTCAGGGCTACTCTGTGACCCCTTTGTTTCTCATGCACAACAAAATAAATCCTGAACCCGAGAGTCAGCATTTGGAAACTTAGAGCAATGAGATACTGCTGCAACATTTGAACCTGTGATCAGAGGAGCAGTCTCATCTAACGGGGTAGAGACTATACAGGCACTATCAAACTGTTGTGTGCCGGGCGCAGTGGCTCACGCCTGTAATACCACAACTCTGGGAGGCCGAGGCAGGTGGATCACTTGAGGTCAGGAGTTTGAGACCAGCCTGACCAACATGGTGAAAGCCCGCCTCCACTAAAAACACAAAACTTAGCCAGGTATGGTGGCACATGCCTGCAATCCCAGCTACTTAGGAACCCGAGCAGGAGAATAAATTGAATCCAACAGGCAGAGGTTGCAGGGAGCTGAGATCATGACACAGCACTCCAGCCTGAGCGACAGAGATGCTGTCTCAAAAAAAACTGCTGTGGCAAAGTGCACATAGTGTGGCTGCATATTACTCAGGCACAGAGGCAAGATCATAAACCACTCTTATACACATCAGGGTGAAAACCCAACAAACTGGTCCCTCCCCACAAAAAGTTTGAAAAGAACTGGGTTAGAGCACCTGCGGTCTGTAACATCCAGGCCACCTTCTCTGGCAAGCCCCGGGTCCTCCTCTACCCCTTCCTGTATCCATCACGCTGGTGCTGCCTCAGCCTTGCAGCCCTGCCTGGGTTCCCATGGCAAACACATCTTCTACAGACTGATGCCGGCTGATGCACCCGGACCTCAGCACTGCTTGGCAAGCTTTCGTTTGTTTGTTTGTTTTAACTTCCAATGATAACAGCCGACCTGTTACCTGTTACCTGTACCCGAGAGGCAGGAGTTACACCCTAATGGGAACACAGAAGTAAAATCTCACACAATGAACATGACTCTTGCTGGCTGTTCCTTGCATTGAGAACTACAAGGAAATGGCTTGTGTTGAACTCCATGTTTACATTAGAATCCAAGAGCAATTAGATGTCTATACTCAGTGAGATGCAGGGGAACCTGAGGCCAATTAAGGAAGCCAGAAATGCCCAGCTGCTCATACTGACTCCAAATCATACACCCACTAAGGGGCAGCGCAGGCAATCCCATCACTGCTGTGCTCTCTCTCCCCTCCACGTTACCCAGCACAAAGAGAGGAATTCACACAAGGGAAAATGTATCTTTACTGCCACAAGGCTTCTCCCATGTACTATCTAAAATATCTTTCATCTTCAAGACGCCAGTTTGCCTTCCACTGTCCTCCTCCCAGGAGATGACCTCTCCTGGCCTTGGACAAGCTGCTTAACCTCTCTGAGACTCAGTGCCTTGTTCCATCAAATGTCCTCATGGAATGTTATGAGACCAATCAAGAGAATGGCAGCAAAGAACTTCGTAAATTAAAAGTAACTGATGGCTGGGCATGGCGGCTCACGCCTGTAATCTCAGCACTTTAGGAGGCCAAGGCAGGTGGATCATCTGAGGTCAGGAGTTCAAGACCAGCCTGACCAAAATGGTGAAACCCGTCTCTACTAAAAATACAAAAATTAGCTGGGCATAGTACCGGGTGGCTATAATCCCAGCTACCCGGGAGGCTGAGGCAAGAGAATCACTTGAACACAGGGTGCGGAGGCTGCAGTGAGCCGAGATTGCACCACTGCACTCCAGCCTGGATGAAAGACCAAAACTCTGTCTCAAAAAGTAACTGAGAAGTGAAAACTTAATTAATATTGTTCATCTCCGAGATTAAACTGACAAGCCCTTCCAACATCACTCCTTCTACCTCAGATTTCTCCACATTTTCGGCTAAATTGTTTTCCTTTTTACTGGTTTCAGAGGAAAAACATAAAACTCTCTCCCATTTCCTCTATAACGCATCCTAAACTTCATTTATTTATTTATTTATGAGACAGAGTCTTACTCTGTCACCCCGGCCGGAGTGCAGTGGTACAATTTCGGCTCACTGCAACCTCCACCTCCTAGGTTCAAGCAATTTTCCTGTCTCCACCTCTGAAGTAGCTGGAAATACAGGTGCCCGCCACCACACCCAGCTAATTTTTGTATTTTCAGTAGACATGGCATTTCACCATGTTGGTCAGGCTAGTCTCAAACTCCTGATCTCAGGTGATCCACTCGCCTCAGCCTCCCCAAGTGCTGGGATTACAGACGTGAGCCACTGTGCCTGGCCTCCATCCTAAACTTCTAATAAACTGTAAATCCCATGGTGCAGACACACACATCTGTCTCCTAAGGCGCTACCACAGCCACTGGGCCCAGCAATGGAGCTCAGCACAGAACAGGTGCGCTCTTGCTGCCTGGAAAGAAGGAACGGAAGGAGAGAGGAAAATTATCAGAATGAAAAACAAACAGGCATGGGCAAATGCATTTATTACTGAAACGCCAGCATTTTCAGTAGCCGAGGCGGTGGTTACCCTTGGGCAGGTGTGGGGGAACTAGAAGGGAGAGGAGGGGAGCTTCTTCTGGGGGCGCTGATGATATCCTGTTTCTTGATCTGGGTGTTAGTCACACCAATGTGTTCCCTGTGTTAAAATCCATCAAGCACAGGGTGGAAGGAGGGTGAGGATCAGAAAATACTACCTATAGAGTACTATGCTTTCTACCTGGGTGACAATATCATCTGGACACCAAACCCCCGCAACATGCAAGTTACCCATGTAACAAACCAGCAGGCCGGGCACAGTGACTCACGCCTGTAATCCCAGCACTTCGGGAGGCCGAGATGGGCAGATCACCTGAGGTCAGGAGTTCGAGACCAGCCTGACCCACATGGAGAAACAGTCTCTATTAAAACTACAAAAAATGCACCCGGCCCTCAGCACTGCTTGGCTGAGATCATGGTGATACCGTGGCGCATGCCTGTAATCGCAGCTACTCAGGAGGCTGAGGTAGGAGAATCGCTAGAACCTGGGAAGCAGAGGTTACAATGAGCTGAGATCAGACTACTGCACTCCAGCCCGGCAACAAGAGCAAAACTCTGTCTCAAAAAAAAAAAAAAAAAAAACCTGCACATGTACCCCCTGAACCGAAAATAAAAGTTGGGAAGAAAAAAAAATAAATCCACCGAGCACCATGTTTAGGATTTTCTGTCTGTACTATCCTTCCACAAAAGGTTTAGAAAAGAAGAAATGCCGAACTGTCCACAAGAAATGAAGTACATCCTATTCACATGGCTGTCTAGTAAGGAGGCGGGCACACCACAGGCAGTTGTGAATTTCCAGCCCTGCCTACGCCAGATGCAACGGGACAAGACAACTTCAACCTCAGCATGTTCTCATCTCCTTCAACGCCTCTCTATTCCACCCAAAAAGACACAAGCGTTTGACACTGACATCGCCCATTCCAGAGTGTGTTGCTTTTCATTTTATTCTTTTTTTTTTTTTTGAGACAGAGTTTCACTCTTGTGGCCCAGGCTGGAATGAAGTGCAATGGCACAATCTTGGCTTGCTGCAACCTCTGCCTCCCGGGTTCAAGAGATTCTCCCGCCTCAGCCTCCTCAGTAGCTGGGATTACAGTCAGGCGTCACCACGCCTGGCTAATTTTTTGTATTTTTGGTAGAGGCAGTATTTCACCATGTTGGCCAGGCTGGTCTCTAACTCCTGACCTCAGGTGATCCACCCACCTCAGCCTCCCAAAGTGCCGAGATTACAGGCGTGTGTCACCGCAGTGAGCCGAGATAGTGCCACTGCACTCCAGCCTGGGGGAACAGAGACTCCGCCTTTAAAAAAAAAAAAAAAAAAAAAAGACAAGTAATTTACAAAGAAACAAAACAGACAGATTCAAAGATGACCACCTGCTAGGTAATCTAGGAAATTCAAACTAAATGAGATACTTATTTTTCAGTCAAATTATCAAAGTAGTAATTAATTATTTGTTAATAAATGACTTGAAAGCAGGAAAAAATTGGTTCAGGCAATGTGGGTGGTAAGTGGTGAGGTGGGGTGGAACGTGAATGTCTGCATGCTGCGTGCCCTGGGTGGCTGTGCTTAGGCACAGCCCAGGCATGACCGTGCAGAATTTCTCACTCTTTAGTCATCAGGGGGACTGAGAGACGTTCCAAAGTTTGATGAAAATAAAGGCAGGCAGTGGAAATGAAATGTGGCACAAAAAACCTCAAGGGAGGGCCGGGCGCGGTGGCTCACGCCTGTAATCCCAGCACTTTGGGAGGCACAGATTGGTGGATCACAAGGTCAGGAGTTCAAGACCAGCCTGGCCAACATGGTGAAACCTCGTCTCTATTAAAAATACAAAAATTAGCCAGGTGTGGTAGTGCATGCCTATAGTCCCAGCTACTTGGAAAACTGAGGCAAAAAGAATTACTTAAACCTGAGAGGCAGAGGTTTCAGTGAGCCGATATCGTGCCATTACACTCCAGCCTGGGTAAAAAAAGCTAGACTCTGTCTCAAAAAACAAAAAATACAAAAATCAGCCAGGCATGGTGGTGCAGCCTGTAGTCCCAGCTACTCGGCAGGCTGAGGCACAAGAATCGCTTGAACCCAGGGTCGGGGGGCAGAGGTTAGTTACAGCGAGCCAAGATTGTGCCACTGTACTCCAGCCTAGATGACAGAGTAAGACCTTGTCTCAAAAATAAAAAGAAAAGAAAAGAAAAAGAAAAAAAGAAAGAAAAAGAAAGGCACCAATGTCCACTTCCTCTTGGTATTTAAACACAGACACTCCAGCTCAAGCCCACGCCTTTCCTATGAGCTGGCAGCCCAATGCCACAGTCCCAGCACCACATTCCCCACAAACACAACCTCCAGCCGTTCATAACATCCAGGCTGCCTCCACCTCTGGTACAGATTAGAATGTCAATCTGAAGTGGCAATTAGACCTATTCCCGGAGCGGACGCTGCGCAAAGGTCCACAGGCCACGCCAGCTTCTCCCCCAGGCCTCTCTAAGTGTCCAAGCTGCAATTAGATGTCAGTTTAATTCCCTGGAGGTGGCGGAACAAGTGGTAAATGCCATTTGACCGAGCACTAATTTTTCCAACTGACAGATGATTATTTTAATTACAAAAGGATTTTCTTTCCTTTTCAAATTGCTACCACATTCCTCACCTGATGCGACCACGGTGCCAGCCCACAGCGTGTTCTCTATACTGAGGCTCTCACTGATCGGGGGGTCGCTGTCTTCCTGGAAAAGACCAAATGGACACACGTTCACCCCGAGGCTTCCCCAGAATCCACAGGCTGCTTCTAGCCTGCTCCACTCGAAGCAGAAGACGCTCCCCCTGATGAAACTGGGGGCTCGATTTGGAAGCTGATGGCTCCACCATGAGGGGAGGTCTGAGCTTTTCCACTACTGCCCTTGGGGTTTTCATCTCCCACAGAAATACGTGAAAAAGTTGGCCTGTGATTTAAAACGTGCAGGCCTCGGCTGGGCGCAGTGGCTCATGCCTATAATCCCAGCACTTTGGGAGGCCGAGGTGGCCAGATCAGGACGTCAGGAGATCAAGACCATCCTGGGTAACACAGTAAAACCCTGGAGTCCCAGCTATTCAGGAGGCTGAGGCATTGAACCCAGGAGGCTGAGGTTGCAGTGAGCTGACATCGTGCCACTGCACTCCAGCCTGGGTAACAGACCGAGAATCCATCTCAAAAAAAAAAAAAAAGGTGCAGGCCTCTTAGCACTGAAAAATGTTTTACAAGGTGAGAATCAAAATGTAAAAGCAACCCACTCAGGCTGTTTGCAGGCCAGCTTTGTTTGCGGCTTACAGAAAGAGAATGTGGACAGTATAATGTGGGTTCTAGAAACATGTTGACCCATATTCCTAAAATAAATTTTATATATTTTTTGAGACAGAGTCTCACTCTGCCGCCCAGGCTGGAGTGCAGGGGTGCGATCTCGGCCCACTGCAACCTCCACCTCCCAGGTTCAAGCAATTTTCCTGATCTCAGGAAATTCACCCACTGCAGCCACCCAAAGTACTGGGATTACAGGCATGAGCCACCACTCCCAGCCTCCAAAAACAAATTAAATCCAAATCTAATTTCTCTTCTGAGAGGTCTGGAAGTGGCTTAAAAATTACGAAACTGGGCCGGGCGCGGTGGTTCATGCCTGTAACCCCAGCACTTTGGGAGGCCGAGGCAGGTAGATCACCTGAGGTCAGGAATTCAAGACCAGCCTGGCTGACATGATGAAACCCCATCTCTACTAAAAATACAAAAAATTAGCCAGGTGTGGTGGTGCAAGCCTGCAATCCCAGCTACTCAGAAAGCTGAGGCAGGAGAATCACTTGAACCTGGGAGGTGGAGGTTGCAATGAGCCAAGATCACACCACTGAACTCCAGCCTGGGCAACAGAAGGAGACTCTTGTCTCCCAAAAAAAAAAAGAACATAGATCCATGTGAAGGATACAGAAAGAAAAACTGCTTTCACATGTCAGAGTTCATGTGAATTACAGGAAACGCTTGGCTCTAAGTTATCAGGTCATTCAAGCTCTTCCAAGGCCGAAAGAAAATTCCATTTGTGTCGACCTTTACTGAGAAACAATACACCAGCTCTCAAGGTGGTGCCTTCTTTATGTCCCCACGCGGCATAAAACTATTTCCTGACAAAGAACTGTCCACATTTCTTGGCCTTCATCCCTTACACACTCTCGGTGACGGGGTTCTGTGTGAAATACGCTCACTTACTCGGGTAAAGGTTCCCACGAAGTTGTGAATGTCGATATTTGGCTCCTCTGCATACACATACGATCGAATCTGAAGAAGGTCCTGTTCAACAGAAGTCACATTTGGGAGTCAAACCAAAGTCAGTTCACAATTCAAGACTTCAGAAGGTATCCGCTATTTTTCAAAAGCAACTGTATTTCCCAAACAGAGCAAACAGGCTCTGAAATTTACAGGGGAGGTGGAGAGGACAGCAGAGCCTCTGTTAAGTAAGTTTAGGAGTCACCGCACATAGTATCTCAAGACACCCTTAGAGACTCTACAGTGAAGAACCTCGTTTTTGTCTGTTTACCCGGCACTGTCCAGACTTGATGGGGTGATGCTACACACCTATTAATACCCTCAAAAGGGGCAGATTCTCCTCTGCTAAATTGTGGCTTTCAAGACTTGTTTGTACCAATGAAAATGCTCCTTCGGGCCAGGCATCGTGGCTCATGCCTGGAATTCCAGCACTTTGGGAGGCTGAGGTAGGTAGATCACTTGTGGCCAGGAGTTTGAGACCAGCCTGGCCAACATGTTGAAACCCTGTCTCTACTAAAAATACAGAAAATTTAGCTGGGGGTGGTGGCGCGTGTCTGTAATCGCAGCTTCTCAGGAGGCTGAGGTAGGAAAATTGCTTGAATATGGTAAGCAGAGGCTGCACTAAACTGAGATCACGCCACTGCTCTCCAGTCTGAGCAACAGAGCAAGACTCTGTCCGGAAAGAAAAGAAAAGAAAAGAAAATACTCATTCAACAAATTGCTACTGGGCATCTACTCTGTATAAACCTCTGAGAAGAGCTGAAAAAGCAAGTAAGAACACCTCACACCCACAAGGATGGCTGCTATCAAAACAAAAACGAGAACACATGGAGAACTTGGAAGTCCTCTGCCCTGTTGGTGGGAACATACAATGGTGCAGCAGCTCTGGAAAACAGCACAGCACTTCCTCAAAAAATTAAACACGGAACTACCATACAATCCAGCAATGCCACCTCTGCGTATACACAAAAGAAATGAAAGCAGGGATCTGAAGTGATCATCTGCCCACCCATGTACAGAGCAGCATTATTCACAATAGCCAAGAAGGGGAAGCAACACAAACAGCACCAGTGGATGAATGGCTAAACAAAGCGTGCTCTCAACACACCAGGGAATATCACTCAGCCTTAAAAAGGAAGGAAGTTCTGACCATGCTACGTACGATGGACCTTGAAGACATTATGCTAAGTGAAATAAACCAGTCACAAAAAGACAAAAACTATGTGATTCCACTTACAGGAGGAACTTAGAGTAGTTTAATTCACAGACACAGAAAACAGAAAGATGGTTGCCAGGGGCTGGGCCGAGGCGGGGAATGAAGTTACTGCTTAATGAGTCCAGAGTTCCAGTTGTGAAAGATGAAAAGAGTTCTGAAGACGAACACTGCTGAGGACTGCCTGACAAGGTCAATGTACTTAATGCCACTGAACTATACACTTAAAAATGGTTACGATGCTAGATTTTATGTTGTGTGTCTCTCAGCACAATTTTTTTTTTTTTTGAGACGGAGTCTCACTCTGTCGCCAGGCTGGAGTGCAGTGGCGCGACCTCAGCTCACTGCAACATCCGCCTCCTGGGTTCAAGCAATCTCCTGCCTTGGCCTCCTGAGTATCTGGGACTACAGGCTCATGCCACCATGTCCAGCTAATTTTTTTGTATTTTAGTAGAGATGGGGTTTCACTATGTTGGCCACGATGGTCTCGAACTCCTGACCTTGTGATCTGCCCACCTCAGCCTCCCAAAGCGCTGGGATTACAGGTGTGAGCCACCGCGCCCAGCCAGCACAATTTTTTTAAAAAGCAAACAAGAAGTCAATCTTAGGTGAAAAGAAAGCCTGAAGGTGAACTATCATGGCAAAAACTCCATTTCAAAGCACCATATGAGTAGTGGCACAAGACTGGTACAGTCTGGGGAGCAGCAGTCGATTTCAGAACAAAGAATAAAGGAAGCAGACGGGGACTGGGCAACAGGAAAGGCAATGGAGGGGGCAGGAGGGAAGCCCAGGAGGAGGAAGGGACAGGCCAAAGTGCAGAGTGGAAATGGAAACAAGGTTCAGGAGCAGAAAGCCCCATCCAGCAGGGAAAGGACAGGGAAGGAATCCCTGCACTGGCACAGATGGTTCCCGAGAGGAAATGGCAGGGCGGGGCCCAGATCATGCAGCAAGTTAAAGACCAAGCTAACAATGTATGATTACGTCATATACACACCCACTCCTGCACTCACACGCAGACACGGCGTGGGGACAGGAGGTTCTATTCTAGAGGTGACTTTTTCTTAACTGCTTTTAATAGCAAGGTCATCTGCTACAGGGGCTCTTGAGTTCCCATACTCAGCCAACTGCCTGCTGGCCAAAGATGAGGCTTAGCACAAACAGAGCTAAGAGCAAACCCCAGCCCCCATGTACCAGGCACGTGACTCTGGAGAAATGAATGACCCCTCTAGTCTATCTCTGGCCTGTGAAACGGCCACACCACCACTACATTTTAGGGGGGCAGTACAGAGTCAGTATGCAGCCCGGCTTCCACACCTGCCGCTCAGTGGGACACATCTGTCCTCAGGTTGGCAACAGCTATGGCAGGACATGTGTTTCACCAGGGTGCCCTGAGGCCGCTGCTGCCATCACTGCAGCCAGTACTGCCCCTAGACCTGGTTACTGGATCTGTTTCTTCTCAATTCCTTTTCCAGATTCTTCTTATTTCCTCATCATTTTAACAATATTCTTTGAAAACTGTGCTGCCAATCCTGACGACATGGCCCAGGCAGGCCCATGACTCCTGCAGAAGGCGGCCAGGCCTGAAGCAGCCAGATGAGCTAGAAGCAGGTTTCTGGTCTCAAATCTGCAGCTCCTGCCAACAGCCTGTTGTGGCATGTCCCCAACCCAGTCATTTACAAGTTTCTTTGTACTTTGCTTTTGCCTGACCTTTTAAAGGGAAGTAGGAGTCGTTTCCAGAAAAAACAGGGAAGCACGAATTACCTTACTAGATAAATCTTGCTTTATAACAGAGATACCTGATTATAAAGTGCTAGCTAGACCAAAAAAACGCCCAGAAATATTAAAGAATGGGAAATGGATATATTGTGATAGCCACATGTCTTGGAATATTATGCAGATACTAAAGAAAATGAAACTACACTCTAAGACCGGAAGTGGTGGCTCATGCCTGTAATTCCAGCACTTTGGGAGGCTGAGACGGGTGGATTACTTGAAGTCAGGAGTTAGAGACCAGCCTGGCCAACATGGTGAAATCCTATCTCTACTAAAAATACAAAAATTAGCTGGCTGTGGTGGCAGGCACCTTTAATCTCAGCTACTTGGGAGGCTGAGGCAGGAGAATTACTTGAACCCGGGAGGCGGAGGTTGCAGTGAGCCAAAATCACACCAATACACTGCAGCCTGGTGACAGAAGGAGATTCCATCTCAAAAAAAAAGAGGGGAGGGTGAAAAAAACTGCAGAATAACAAATAGAATACGGTCTTATGGCATTTATGTGAAACCACACACCACAAACAAGCCTGATTCTGCATATTTATAAGTAAGTGCATTGAGAAAGATCTGGAAAGACCACTATCAACTTCACATGAGTCCTGATTCCCTCTGGGAAAAGGATCTGAGGTAAAGGCTGTGGGCAGGACTTCTCACTTTTCTTCCGTAGCTTTCCATACAGTTGAATTGTTTTTAACAAAAATATATTCATATATCAATCAGGTCATCATTTCATATAAATCTTTTTTTGTTTTTTGGAGACAGGGTCTTACTGTCGCCCAGGCTGGAGTACAGTGGCAAGATCTCAGCTTACCGCAACCTCTGCCTCCCGACCTCAAGCCATCCTCCCACCTCAACCACCCAAGTAGCTGGGACTACAGGCACACGCAACCAGGCCTGGCTACTTTTTGTATTTTTTGTAAAGATGGGGTTTCAGCATGTTGCCCAGGCTGGTCTCAAGTAACCTGCCTGCCTTGGCCTTCCAAAATGCTGAGATAACAGGTGTGAGCCACTGTGCCCAGCTCATATAAATCTTATAATTAAAAAGTGTGTTAAAATGCTGTTCTCCAGCCAGGCACGGTGGCTCACACCTGTTTGTGATCCCACCAGCACTTTGGGAGGCTGAGGTGGGCGGATCATGAGGTCAAGAGATTAAGGCTATCCTGACCAACATGGTGAAAACCCATCTCTACTAAAAATTTAAAAATTAGCTGGGCATAGTGGTGTGCACCTGTAGTCCCAGCTACTCAGGGGGCTGAGGCAGAAGAATCTCTTGAACCCAGGAGGTGGAGGTTGCAGTGAGCCAAGATAACGCCACTACACTCCAGCCTGGCGACAGAGCGAGACTCCGTCTCAAAAAAAAAAAAAAAAAAAAAATGCTACTCCCCATAGAGACCACCCCCCAATGATCCCACTAAGACCGAGAGTTCCTTGACAACAAAGAAGGTGGGATCTCTTCTTTCTCTGAAATCCAGCCCAAGCCTGGACCCAAGCGAGAGGCAAAATGAGCTTTCATTAAACGTGTCACACTTCTAAATCACACACCAAGAAACGCAACCCGGCGTGGCAGCACCTTCACTTCTGCACCTCTCACCTGCCTCAAGAACAGATCTTTTAAATTGTTTTGAGAATCAGAATTCTGTTGTCGGGTTGGCTCCATCTCACAGGCATGGCGGTAGCTGCTACAAGGTCCCAGGGGCTCCTACCCACGAGTAAGAAACTCACTGTTCTAAAATTCCTGGTTTAGGCTAGGTGCGGTGGCTCACGCCTATAATCTCAGTACTTCGGGAGACAGAGCCGGGTGGATCACTTTCAGTCAGGAGTTCGAGACCAGCCTGGACAACATGGTGAAACCCCATCTCTACTAAAAATACATTAGCTAGGGGTAGTGGCAGTGCCTGTCATGCCAGCTACTCCGGAGGCTGAGGCAGGAGAATCGCCTGAACCTGGAAGGCAGAGGTTGCAGTGAGCCGAGATCGCGCCACTGCACTCCAGCCTGGGTGACAACAGCAAGATGCTGTCAAATAAATAAATACATAAAGTAATTAATTAATTCCTGGTTTAAAATTAACAGTGATAATGGTGCTATTTCACTTTTTATTACCCATGACAAATCATCCACAGGGTGGCTACATTTCTGGTTATGTCAATCTCGCCAAGACATGGAAGTTTCCTCCTTCCTCAGGGGAGACAGTAAGGAGTGGCTTGGATCCATGTGGCGTGAGCATAGGGAAGCTTCTGTGTCCCACTTCATCCTTCCAGACCTCGGTGGGGCCTGCCAGTCACTGGGCACTTAAGCTACTCTCAGCCAACTACTGTGGCCCTCCTCTCAGCCTGGGCTTCACCCCGTCATACACACTGGGGATATGGCAGAGAAGACAACAGGCAGAGCCCACCCGCAGGGACACTGCCTGGAAGTGAGCGAAGCAGGAATGCAGGGAGAAGTTTGCAGAAAGAGCCTCTCCAATAAGGAGACTCGTGCGCAAAAGCTCAGTGGAGTGTGGAGATGCCCTGCCAGGCAGACTCGCCAGGGGTCAGAGGGCTCCCGCTGGAGGAAGGGGCAACAGCCAACATCAGAGGCAGAAACACGGTCAATGAGAGGCTGGTGGGCAGGGGAGAGTGGGCTAGGCACTGAGGTCAGATTCCCAGCAGAGAGACAAATGGGAAGGGGCTGAAGACGACAGCAAGCACTGCAGAATGGATTCTCAGTAACATGGGAAATCTTTGGAGGGTTGTTTTTTATTTCGTTGTTATCACTTTTATTAGACACAGGTGTCACTATGTTGCCCAGGCTGGAGTGCAGTTGCTATTCACAGGCACAACCATAGCCCACTGCAGCCTCCAACTCCCGGGCTTAAGCAATCCTCCCAACTCAGCCTCTTGAGGAGCTGGGACTACAGGTGCCTGCCGCTGAGCCTGGCCTACCTTCGTAGGTTTTTTGTTTTTGTTTTTGTTTTCTTTGAGATGGAGTCTCACTCTGCCACCCAGGCTGAAGTGCAGTGAGGCTATCTCGGCTCACTGCAACCTCCACCTCCTAGGTTGAAGCGACTCTCCTGCCTCAGCCTCCAGAGTACCTGGGACTACAGACGTGCACCACTATGCCCAGCTAATTTTTATATTTTTAGTAGAGATGGGGTTTCACCATGTTGGCCAGGATGGTCTCAATCTCTTGACCTCATGATCCACCCACCTCGGCCTCCCAACGTGCTGGGATTACAGGCGTGTGCCACCGCGCTCGGCCCCTTCGTAGGTTTGGTGCAGAGGACTGACATGCTCTGGCTTAGCTTTTAAATTCTGGTGAGGCACCTTGGCAAGGTTTCTTCTGGTTTTCAGCTTCCCATGAGAGAGCTCACTCCCTGCACTTGGGGTCTGACTTTGGCCTGGCCACATCTGTGGAAGCCACGAAGTCCCAGAGGCATTCCAGAACCCCACACTCCCTCACTGGCCCCACTTCACAGCTGACACCCCATGCCTGGCCCTCGGGGGTATCAGAGTTTGAGAACCCTCCTAACACGGGTTGCCCGCCTGGGCTTCTGCAGGGAAAGCTACTCACAGCGGCCGTGGGGAGCCTCTGCGTGCAGGCCACAGGGAGGCGCAGCTTCCAGTCCGTCTCCCCATCCAGCTGATCTGTCCGCAAGAAGCATGACCCTGTGGAAGGAAAGTTGGGCACTGTCACCTTCACCCCAAGGACCGTTCCCCCGGCAGCTCTGGGCAGCAGCTGCTCTGGTCCTTGTAAAAACAGCCAACCAATGGTCAGCGACCACAAGGGAAAATAATATCCTATCTCCCACTTCTTCCATAATAAGTTCTGGGGTCAGAAAGATCAGAGTTCAAATCCTCACTCCACCACTGCAATCCCAGGCTAGTTTCTAGTCCTTGTTAAACTTCAGTGTCTGTGAAACACAGACCTCGCAAACTTGCTATAAGGATTCAGTGGGGAGACAGAACGGTGGCCAGCACAGGGTGACCAGCATTCCGAGCCGTCTGGCCAGGCATCGCCAGCACCTTCTCAGGACCCAAACCACCTGAGTGCAGGTCCAGGCTCTGCCGCATACTAGCTTTGTGCCCTGAAAGCTGCCTAGCCTGAGCCTCAGTTTCCTCCTGTGTAAAAGTGGAGCTAGCAACAGCGCTGACCCTGCAGAGGCATTGTGAGGATTAAAGAACTGATCTGTGCAGAGCTCAGAATAGTGCCGATCAGGGCCAGCACCAGTTCATTATGGGCTGGCACATTTCCAAGGCGTATCTTTCAGTCTCACATACAGATCCATGCAAGTCGTCAGCTATATCCTCCATCACACAGAACGTGCCCCATTCACTGACACTGCAGTTCAGACTTTGAGAACTATTTATGTAGAGCACTCATAATTCTGTGGGTTTTTTTTTTTTTTTTGAAACAGAGTTT
>PVKV010019722.1:0-41554 GCA_004027835.1 Alouatta palliata | reverse complement strand
TTTTTTTTTGAGATGGAGTCTTGCTCTGTCACCCAGGCTGGAGTGCAGTGGTGTGATCATAGCTCACTGCAACCCCTGCCTCCTGGATTCAAGCCATTCTCCTGCCTCAGCCTCCTGAGTAGCTGGGATTACAGGCCCCTGCCACCACGCCCAGCTAATTTTTGTATTTTTGGTAGAGATGGGGTTTCACCATGTTGGCCAGGCTGGTCTCAAACTCCTGACCTCAGGTGATCTGCCTGCTTTGGCCTCCCAAAGTGCTGGGATTACAGGTATGAGCCACTGCACCTGGCCGATATGTGCTTTTTGTCAAATGGCCTTTATGAGAAAAGCCAGCATTTTGTTAAATTGCTTACACTTACTGTATAGTTTGATGGATGAACCCTAAATCCTCTGGAGAAGAGGATGAACAGGAATGGAGAAGTTGGTAAAAACTGTACAGTTGCTCAAGCCTGTAATCCTAGCACTCTGGAAGGCTGAGGTGGAAGGATCCCTTAAGTTCGAGAGCAGCCTCAGCAACCCAGCAAAACCCCATCTCTACAAAAAATACAAAAATTAGCTGGTCATGGTGTTCCAGCTACTTGGGAGGCTGAGGTTGGAGGACAGCTCGAACCTGGGAGGTCGAGGCTGCAGTGAGTCAAGATCACACCCACACACTCCAGCCTCAGCGACAGAGTGAGATCCTGTCTCAGAAAATAATAAAAAATAAAATAAAATGGAAGTAAGGTTCTTACTACAGCTTCTCATTGCCTTGCCTGTAGCATCTAGAATCATCATGTGCTCTAGCACAGCTGGGTCAGCCCATTGTTTCAGTGTGTCCCTGAGAACATTTCCCCAAGTGTGGGACTCCCAGAGACCGGGGAGGACACAAGATGATCTTAGATGGCACAGACAAGGCAAAAGATAAACTGGAATAAGAATGTTACTCCCGCTGGGCGCAGTGGCTCACACCTGTAATTCCAGCACTTTGGGAGGCTGAGGCAGGAGGATCATCTGAGGTCAGGAGTTTGAGGCCAGCCTGGCCAACATGGCAAAACCCCATCTCTACTAAAAATACAAACATTCCCCAGGCGTGGTGGCATATGCCTATAATCCCAGCTACTTGGGAGGCTGAGGCAGGAGAATCACTTGAACTTGGGAAGTGGAGGTTGCAGCGAGCCAAGATCCCACCATTGCACTCCAGCCTGGGCAACAGAGCGAGATTCCATCTCAAAAAAAAAAAAAAAAAAAACCATTTACCGCCTTTTAGTGAGTACCCAGAGAGGAAGTCTCAGGTTGGTGCCACCGTGGCCTTAGTGCCTCTGACACAGCCTTAAACCATTTGCAGCTAAGAGAGCAGGCCCCAGCTGTGAGCCTTCAGCAGGCCCATCCATCTCATTAGAAAACAGCAACACCATTTTATTTTCAGTGTTATTTGAGGTTATTTTTATTTATGCCTCTGTTTATGGCAAGCAATGCTGGTTTTCCATTTGAATAGTAATAAAAAGTTTTCCTACTTAAATATACTTAATTAAATTAAAAAGAGAATCCACTGAAAGAAAAATAGTAAGCAAATAAAAATAGAGTTGGGGCCAGGCGCAGCGGCTCACGCCTATAATCCCAGCACTTTGGGAGGCCGAGGTGGGTGAATCAGCCGAGGTCAGGAGTTCAAGACCAACCTGGCCAACATGGTGAAACCCTGTCTCAACTAAAAATACAAAAATTAGCCCAGCAAGGAGGTGCATGCCTGTGCTCCCATCTACTTGGGAGGTGGAGGTTACAGTGAGCCCAGATGGAGCCACTGCACTCCAGCCTAAGCAACAGAGCAAGACTCTGTCTCAAAAAAAAAAAAAAAAAAAAAAAAAAAACAGATTTAGCAGTAATCAGGAAGTGGCCTGTGGGGGTGGGAGCTAGGGGAGGCTTTGGCATCACTTTGTTTCCTTTTTCTCTTTCTTTTTTTTTTTTTCTTTTTTAGTAATTTAGCATCCTCAATGATAGGGGTGGCCTGCTTGGAATAGTAGATTCAAGGCTTGCCTAGCAGAAGGTGGAGGCCGAGGTGGCACCTCTTACTGTTGGATGACCTGTGTGCCACCTCACCTCCTATCTGTGCCCACCTCAAGCCAGGGAGAGGAGAAAAAGACAACAGTGGATGTCTTCCCGTGAAATGCTCTGTTCTGCCAGCCTGGACTGATCTCAGAGGCAGCCCTGCACCATGTCAGCCACAAATAAACAAGCCAATCAAAAGGGAAAGTGGGCATGTCTGGCTCGGGTTAGTGACAGGGGTTAGAACAGGGTGCCAGTATGTGCCAGTATGTCCCTGAGCTCTTTGTCATCAGGCAGTGAGCAGCGGCAGCCCAAGGGCCACTGCAGGGACCTTGCCACAATCAATGGATCCAGACAGCCCTCCCTCCACCCTCGCCTCTGAGGATGCCTGCCTGCACCTGGAGCTTCTTTCCTGAAATGGAATTTGCTGAGCAGCAAACTCTTAAGGTCAATGGGTTCTATCTGCAATTGGCGCCCACATTACTCTTTTATTCCATTTCCCTCCTTTCACTGCCCTCCACCCCGATCCCAGACTCCCTGTCCAAGCCTTTTGGCCTGGAGATCTGAGCAACGGACTTGTTTAAACTAAGGTGTGAATGATTACCTATATAAAAATGGTGTGCCTAAAGAGAAGAATGTATATTTAACCCAAAGAAATGAATTGCTGGCCAGGCGTGGTGGCTCACGCCTGTAATCCCAGCACTTTGGAAGCCCGAAGTGGGTGGATCACTTACATCAAGAGTTTGAGACCAGCCTGACCAACATGGCAAAATTCTGTCTCTACTGAAAATACAAAAAGTAGCCAGGTGTGATGGCATGTGCCTGTAATCCCAGCTGCTTGGGAGGCTGAGGCACAAGAATTGCTTGAACCTGGGAAGCAGAGGTTGAAGTGAGCTGAGATCGCGTCACTGCGCTCTAGCCTGGGCAACAGTGAGAGGCTCTGTCTCAAAAAAAAAAAAGAAAAAAGAAATGAATTGCTAATTGTGGTGGACTTTTAGGCATGAAGAGAAGGTAGCTAAAACCCCTCAAGTCTCTACCACAAAACAGGATGAAGGTATTGATCGGCAGAGAAAGAGGAAGAGGAAGTGGTTTTCCATAAGCACAATTAGTGGTCCACACCATGACCACGGCACCCAGGCAGGAAGACAGCCCCAGCCATGCAGAAGCGCACACCACAGATATGAGCATGCTGGCGGGGTGAGCTCATGCTACCTAGGCGGCGGATGGAGCTCCTGGTCTCCTTCGCGAAGCTGGAGTTGGACAAGGTGGTTCTCCGGGAGGTGAGGACAGGGATACGGGTGGCTGGGGTGCGGTAGCTGGGCACATTAGGGAGATGCTCCACCAGGTTTTGGAGGGCAGGGTCAGGGGCCACCTGGCCAGGTGGCTGGTCCTGGACCAGGCGATTCAGCTCCATGTTCTGGCCTGGTGTAGCCATGGTGCTGGGGGCAGAGGGTCTCAGGCAGAGGTGCGACTGGGGACTGCAATTAGGAGCACAGAGTTGGGGGAGGCTATATAGGTGGGGGTTCTCCCACCAGCCCAACATGACCAGCCTGGTGCCTACCTGCATTTTCAGCAGTGCTAGCCAAAACCAGAAGCATCACTCTTGTCCCTGGAGTTCAATGTCTCATGCGTCATCAGGTCACATGGTTGGGCCACCCAAAAGCACCAAAGGGCAGCCCAGGAGGCCCCCAACCTCTCATGCTCCCTCCACTTACCAACCACGAGCAGCATTTCCCCAAAAAAATTAAAATCAAAGAACCCAGAACTCATAGACTCTCAGATTCTTAGACCCAAAGAACCCAGGACTCATTCTTAGCCCAGTAGAATTTTCCAGTCCCAAGCAGCCCTGGAGGTCAATTAATTTCACTTCCAACCAGAAGTAGTAACTTTTCCTAAGGACCTGGTTCCCAAACTGGGCTGCATATTGGACTCACCTAGGAAGGTCTGACAATTTCTGTTACCCAGGCCCATTCCCAGAGATTCTGACATAATGAGCTGGGATGGGGCCTGGCAGCGGGAATTTGTAAATTTCCCCAGGTGATTCCAATGGGCTGTCAGGCTTGAGAACCAGGGCTCAAGGCTACTGCCCCTCAAACACAAACCTATGATAGGTCTGGTGCAGACCTATCACCAGAGGTCTTGTTACCATGCAGAGTCTGATTCAGCAGGTCTGGACTAGGGCCCAAGTTTCTCATTTCTAACCAGCTCCCAGGTTACGCCAAAGCTGCTTTTGAGTGCAAATGGCTATGCCTCAGCATTTCTCAGAGTGTGGAGCCCAGACCACCTACTTCCAAATCACCCGGGGAAGGCGCAGAACCAGCCCCACTGAACCAAGCCTGCCCCTGTTTGCTCCTGGTCTTTTTCATCCACGTGGGGACCCAGCCCCAGGCCTCACTTCGTAGGATTCCTATAGAAATGTGTGGAAGTTAACAGAGAACCCTTTTCAAAGACCAAGTAGGAGCAAGCTCAGGATGCCCAGGGTTAGGACACCTGGGTCCAGTCCCATTTCTACCACTCGCTGGCTGGGACATATATTCGTCCCCAATATTGACTCCTCCCTCAGTGCCAGCCACAGTTCTGGGTGCCTTCAACACATTGTCTCCCTACTCCTCCCAGCAACCTGTGAGCCAGGTACTGTTATTGCCTCATTTTTCTTGATTTGGAAGTCATGGTTCAGAGAGGTCACAGAACTGGCTGTGGGTTCCACGGCAAGGAAGAGAGAGAGGAGCCAGGAGCGAAATGCAGATTTCTGCCATGACTTCTTGGCCAAATCTGTGCACACAGAACCTCAGTTTTCTCATCTGTAAAATGGCCTGTCTGCCTCAGACAGTGGCTGAAGACCCACGGCTTGGGGAACGTGGCGTGTAAGGCACGCGACAACCACCGGCCGGGGGTTGGGGTCTGCCTGGCCCGGCTCCATGGCCCAGCTGTTGCTCAGCTCCTTGGGACTCTTTCCCCTCCACTGCTTGAGTTCTCAGAATTGAGGACAGGGTGGTAAATCACAGGAAAATGTATGTGCTGGGTACAGTATGGAGATCAGGAAAAGCTCATAAAGAGACGTGGAGTGCAGAACACAGTTAGCAAGTTCTGGTTCCAGTTTTCACTCAGCTATGTGATGTCTGAGCCAAACCCTCACTGGGCGGAAGCCCAAGAGCTGCATCCTCATTGAGTGGAAGTGGCAGGAGGGGCTGGCAGGAGGGACTGCCTGGGAGGGGCAGGCAGGAGGGGCTGGCAGGAGGGGCTGGCAGGAGGGACTGACTGGGAGGGGCTGGCAGGGAGAGGCTGGCAGGAGGGACTGACTGGGAGGGGCTGGCAGGGAGAGGCTGGCAGGAAGGAGTTGGCTGTAATCAGGATTTCCCCAGCCCCACCGGGAGTCCTTGGCCTCAGTGCAATTCCTTAGAACCTTTGAGATACACCAGCAGGCTCTGATGATGTGGCCCCAAGATACCAAGGATGGGTTTTTCCTGAAGACAGGGTGGCTGAGAGGGCAATGGGGGAAGGAGATGGAGAAAGAGGAATTGGGGTTGCCCCAGCACAGATGCTGCCTCCAGCCTGAAGGATCTCAGACATTCTTGTGCAACCCATCACCACCACCACCGCCACCACACCTACCTCCTGAACTGGCAGCCGGGGCCTCAGGCTCCTCCCTGGTGTCGGCCCAGTTCTGGGGCTCCTCCTTAGCCTTCTCCTTGGCCTCCTCCTTGACCTTCTCTTCAGCCTCCTCCTCGGCCTCCTCCTCAGCCTCCTCTTCAGCCTCCTCCTCAGCCTCCTCCTCAGCCTCCTCTTCAGCCTCCTCCTCGGCCTCCTCTCGTAGATCCTGCAAAGAATAAAGTGGAAACAGAAACTGTGACCATCAGCCCCCAGCCCTACTCTCAGCAGCTCCTGTTAGATCTGCCTTCAGGAGTCCACATGGGCCCAGTTCTGCTTCTTGCCCTGCCCAGCCAGTCAGATCCTGCCAGCTCAGCATCTGGGCACCCCGGGAGTGGCCTACACCCTGGAGAGGGCCGTGCACTCAGAAGCTGCAGGGCCTAACAGCTGGACGTGTCGCCTGTGAGGAGACACTTTCCTTGCAGCCTGGCACATGGCGAGGATAAAACATCCACAGCACTGTACTTCACAGTGTGTGAGCCCTTTGTGATCCTCCTACAGGCCCCAGGGAGGCGTCGGTAGCCCCCTTGGACACAGGTGGACACAGGGACCCAGAGAGGGGAGGCAACTTTCCCCAAGCCAGGCACCCACAGGAGGACTTGAGCCAGGTCCACCGACTCCCCACCCATGGCCTAGGCCACTGTCCAACCCCTGCCAGGAGTGGGGCCTCACAGGACCCATCGCCCTGCCCCCTCTGTCCTGCGGGCATCTCACCAGCCAAAAATCCCCCTGTAAGCAAAGTAGACAAGGTCCCCATCCTTCTACCGATCCAGGCCAGGCGAGGCCTCGGAGGTGCTGGTGCCTGGTGCTTGTCATACCTGGTCTGAGACGCTCTGGGGCTGGGTCCTGTCTTCTTTGCTCTGGCCCACGCCCACCTGCGACACCACACAGCTATCCAGCAGCACCCTGTGACCCAGGGTAGAGGGGGGCATACAGGAGAAAAGAACTGGGTTAGGAGTGTTAAAGGTTTCCCTAGCCCTGCTGAGGGCCACGCTGTGTGCCAGAAGCAGAGGGCACAGAGATGCCCAAGAATAGGTCTCACCTGCAGGAACCTCCAGGGCAGTGTCCTGCTAACAATTGCCCCATCTGAGATGTGCACTCAGCAAGGCACTGTGAAGGACATGCCACAACTCTGCTAGGAAGGAGGGCTTCCTGGAGGAGGTGACCTGTAAGCTGAGCCTCCATTACCACAAGGAATGACGGGGAGGAAGAGGTTGTCCAGGAAGCGGGAATAGCATGTACGAGAAATGCATGGAGGACAGTTGGAGGAGCTGTCATCTGGGGTCTCCCAGACTCCGGGCAATCTTGGTGATGGGTACAGTATGAGAAAAGTGAGGCCCAGAGAGGTGAAGTGACCTGACAAAATCACACAGCAAATTGTCCCAAACCACACAAACCTCAAACCCAGGCCCCGGTTCTTCCCATGCCATGAGATCAGAGCCACTGCGACTCCTGAGGCTATCATGGGTGCCAGGCCTAGGCAGCAGGCACACATAAGTGATAGGGCCAGGGGTGAGGCTGCAGTGGGCAGGGAGGGCTGTGGCAAATTGGAGAACCCATGTCCATCTGAGGGCAGCGACCACACTCTGCTGGGAAAGGGGGCCCAGGTGGCCAGACCATTCCATTTTCAAACACAGCCTGAAATACATGTTTCTAAGTTGAAATTGTCTGATACTTAGATGCTGATAACTCAAATTAACATATCTTTATTAATATGTAGTAGCCAAAAGAACCTGTCTCCAGGCTAAATTAGATGTCCGCGTGCAACCTCTGGGTTATAATGATGACTGAAGCCCGGGTGCAGTGACTCACACCTGTAATTCCAGCACTTTGGGAGGCCGAGGCGGGTGGATCACAAGGTCAGGAGTTTGAGACCAGCCTGGCCAACATGGTGAAACCCCATCTCTACTAAAAATACAAAAATTAGCCAGGCCATGGTGGCGCGTGCCTGTAGTCCCAGCTACTCGGGAGGCTGAGGCAGGAGAATCACTTGAACCCAGGAAGCGGAGGTTGCAGTGAGCCAAAATTGCACCACTGCACTCCAGCCTTGGCAACAGAGCGAGACACCATCTCAAAAATAAATAAATTAATTAAATGATGATAGGACCAGAGACTAATGTGATTTTTGTAGTTAGGATTAGTTCCTGCTTCCTAACAGCCCCTCCCCACCCCTCAGACTCTTGTCATCCAGGGGTTCACAGAGGATGCTCTGGGGTGTCTGCCACCCAGGAAACCTGAATGCATCATTCTCTACCCAGAGGGCCAAGTCTCAGCCCTCCTGAGCAAGGACTGTGGGACAAGAAAGTGGGGACAGGATTGTTGCCTAGTCGGTCTGGAGCCAGCTGCCTGGCAGCAGGAATCAGTTGGTAATCACATTGCCACAGCAGCTCCTGGGCTGCATGCCAGGCACTCTGCATGCAAAGTCTCCCCAGATCTTCCTCCAAATTACCCTGAGAAATCTATAAACTCGGTACACCACAGCAACAAAATCATACGATCATCTCAATAGATGCAGAAAAAGCAATTGACAAAATTCCACATCATTCCATGATCAAATCTCTCAACAAATTACGTACAGAAGGAATGGACCTCAATACAATAAAGGCCATATATGACAAGCCCACAGCTGACATCATACTCGATGGTGAAAAGCTGAAAGCTTTTCCTTTAAGATCAAGAACAAGACAAGGATGGCCACTCTCATCACTTCTTTTTTTTTGAGACAGGGTCTTACTCTGTCACCAAGGCTGTACTCTGATCACTATAGCCTCAACCTCCCAGGCTTGTTTTCCTCCTGCCTTGTTTTCCCGAGTAGCTGGGACTATAGGCACGTGCCACCACTCCTGGCTTTTTTTTTTTTTTTTTTTTTAGTAGAGACAGGATCTTGCTATATTGCCCAGACTGGTCTCAAACTCCTGGGCTCAAGTGATCCTCCCACCTCAGTCTCCCAAAGTGCTAGGATTATAGGTGTGAGCCACCACGCCTGGCCCACTCTCACCACTTCTATTCAATGTACTATAAGAGATCCTGGCTAGAGCAGTTAGGCAAGAGGAAGAAATAAAAGGCATCCAAATTGGAAAGGAAGAAATTAAATTGTTCCTCTTTGCAGATAACTTGATTTTACATATAAAAAACCCTAAAGATTCCACCAAAAACTGTTAGAACTGATAAACCAATTCAGTAAATTTGCAGGATATAAATCAGCATAGAAAATCCAGGAGCATTTCAATATGCTAACAATGAACTATCTGAAAAAGAAATAAAACAACACCATTTATAATAGCTATAAAATAAAATGCTTAGGAATAAATTTAATCAAGAAGGTGAAAGATCTGTATGCTGAAAACTATAAAATATTGATGAAAGAAACTGAAGAAGTTGGCTGGGTATGGCTTATGCCTGTAACCTCAGTGTTTTGGGAGGATCGCTTGAGCTCAGGAGTCCGAGACCAGGTCGAATAATGTGGCGAAATCTCATCTCTATGAGGCACTAAAACTAGTTGGGTGTGGTGGCATGTGCCTGTAATCCCAGCTACTTGGAAGGCTGAGGTGGGAGGATTGCTTGAGCCTGGGAGGGTGAGGCTCCAGTGAGCTGTGATTGTACCACTGCACTCCAGCCTGAACAACACAGCAGGACCCTATCTCAAAAAAAAAAAAAAAAACCCACTCAAATTGATTGAAGACTACTTAAACGTAAAATCTGAAACCATAAAACCACTAGAAGAAAATATAGGGGAAAATCTCTATGACGTTGATCTAAGCAATGATTTTTTAAAATATGAATTCAAAAGCACAGGCAACAAAAGCAAAAATAGACAAAATGGGATTACATCAAACTAAAAAGCTTCTGCACAGCCACAGAAACAATCAGCAGAGTGAACAGGCAACCTGCAAAATGGGAGAAAATATTTGCAAACCATAAGCTGAATAAGGGGTTAATATCCAAAATATATAAGGAACTCAAACAACCCAATTGTAAGGAAAAAAAAAACCTGATTAAAAACATGAGCAAGAATCTGAATAGACACTTCCTGCTGTCTCAAAAGATGACATACAAATGGCCAACAGGTAATGAAAAGATGCCTCACATCGCTAATCATCAGAGAAATACAAAGCAAAACCACAACGAAATATCAACTTCTCACCTGTTAGAATGGCTGTTATCAAAAAGACAAGATAGGCTGGGCGTGGTGGCTCACACCTGTAATCCCAGCACTTTGGAAGGCCGAGGTGGGTGGATCATGAGGTCAGGAGTTCGAGATCAAGCCTGGCCAACATGGTGAAACCCAGTCTCTACTAAAAATACAAAAATTAGCCGGGCAGTGTGGCACATGCCTGTAATCCCAGCTACTTGGGAGGCTGAGGCAGGAGAATCACTTGAACTCAGGAAGTGGAGGTTGCAGTGAGCTGAGATCAGGCCACTGCACTCCAGCTGGAGTGACATAGTAAGACTCTGTCCCTGTCCCCACCCCCCAAAAAAAAGACAAGATGGCAAGTGCTGCTGAGGATGCAATGGAAAAGGAACACTTATACACTGTTGGTAGGAATGTAAATTAGTGCAACCATTATGGAAAAGAGTACAGAAATTCCTCAAAAAGTTAAAAATGGAACTACCATGTGATTCAGCAATCCCTCTGTTGGGTACAGATCCAAGCGAAATGAAAACACTATGTTGAAGAGATGTCTACACTACCATCATTGCAGCATTAACTTTTTTTTTTTCAAGACAAGAGTCTCGCTTTGTCACCCAGGCTAGAGTGCAATGGTGTGATCTCCACTCACTGTAATCTCCGCCTCCCAGGTTCAAGTGATTCTCCTGCCTCAGCCTCCAGAGTGGCTGGGATTACAGGCCCATGATACCACACCCGGCTAATTTTTGTATTTTTAGTAGAGACAGGGTTTCACCATGTTGGCCACGCTGGTCTCGAACTCCTGACCTCAGGTGATCCACCTGCCTCAGCCTCCCAGAGTGCTGGGATTACAGACATGAGCCATCATACCTGGCCAGCATTATTTATATTAGCCAATATATATAAATAACCTACATATCTATCAACAGATGAGTGGATCAAGAAAATGTTCTAGATATACACAATAAAATTCAGCCTTTAAGATAAAGGAAATTTTGTCATTTGTGAACCTTCAGAACATTATGTTAAGTGAAATAAGCTAAACAAAGAAAGACACATACCATATGATCTCACTTACATGTGGAGTGTAAAAAAGTTGAACTTGCAGAGGGAGAGAATAGAATGGTCGTTACCAGGTCAGGGAGGGGTGGGGGTAGGGAAAATGTTGGTTAAAGGGTACAAAGGTTCAGTTAGATAGGAACTTAAATTTGAGAGCTCTATTATACAGCATGTGACTAGTTAACAGCAATGTATTGTATTTGTAAAAATTGCTAAGTGTAGATCTGAACGGTTCTCACCATAAAAAATGATGAACATATGAGGAAATGCATAGGTTAAGGAGCTCAATTTAGCCATTCCACAATATATATGTATTTCAAAACAACAATATACACAAAAATATATATAATTTTTGTCAATTGAAAAAATAATTAGGCCAGGCACAGTGGCTCACACCTATAATCTTAGCACTTTGGGAGGCCAAGGCGGGCGAATCACCTGAGGTCAGGAGTTCAAGACCAGCCTGGCCAACATGGCGAAACCCTGTCTCTACTAAAAATACAAAAATTAGCCAGGCGTAGTGGCTCATGCCTGTAATCCCAGCTACTCGGGAGGCTGAGGCAGGAGAAGCACTTGAACCCAGAAGGCAGAGATTGCAGTGAGCCAAGATCATGCCACTGTACTCCAGCCTGGGTGACAAAGCGAGACTGTCTTTATGAAAAAAAAAAAAAAAAAACAAGAAAAAATAATTAACTTTTTTAAAAAGCCTAGGGAAAAAAAAAACAAATTTCCACATAACCCTGACAGATCGAAACTGTTACTGCTCACGTGTCGGCTGAGAAAACAGAGGCTCAGAGAGGCCTGATGGCAGACCCACGGTCACACCGCCTGTGCAAGGTGAGCCTGGATAAGACACGGCATCGCTGACCCCAAGGCCACATGCTTCGTGCTCTGTTTCATTGCCTACCTCTGAGTGTTTTGGAGATTGTGCCTTCTACACTAAGGAGACGTCAGCCTTGCACAAATGGGTTAAAGACGGGTCTCCAGCTGCAAGGGGATGGACCGGGTGGCCTTCCTGAATAGATACGGGGCCTGTCTCGGCTCTCTGCCTACAGCACAAAGGCTCAGAAAATGAACTGCCCACAGGCCCAGCCAGAGGCTTCTTGGAGTCCTGCTTATTCCAGTATCAGATCAGAAGCCACTGTTGGTCTCGGGCAAGTCACCTTGAAGCCCTTGGGGTGCCTCTGTCTGCTCATCTGTCAAATGGGTAGGATTTGCCCAGCCTGGGCAGCCTGACCTGTTTAAGTAAGATCAGAAGGGCCAATGAGAATCTCACAGAAAAGTCAAAAAAAGACTGCCAGGTGTTGTTCTGGTGATTCTTCTGGATTCTTCCTCACTAAACATTGGGAGACGCTTTCCTTGTCTGTAATACCAAGAATCCCTGCTCTGTACTTAGTGGCACGGCCCCGTCTCTGAATCTCAGTTCTCTCATCTGTGAAGTGGGATGAGAGAATGATAGAATCCGCCATTCAGACTGCCTTAGCAGTGTGTGGCCCAAAAAAAACCTGTAAGTCAAATGGCAGCCATTATTACTGTTCTTGTCATTATCATTATTAATCCCAGAGGAGGCAGTGATCTGCAGGGTTATGAAATCACCCACATGGATTGAGGAACGTTTTGCACAAACATCCCCAGCTATCAAAACACCTAAACATTCCAGTGGTGGCGCTCTCAGCATTGTCAGGGCCTGTCTGGGGGCCATGTACCAAAGCCACATTGACCCCGTCTGACAGGGTGCCCAGTGCCTGCCAAGGCACCCTCTTGTGTAGCCCAGAAGCAGCAGGCCATCAACTTCCAGAAAGTTCCCAAGTCCCAGGGGTTTCCAAGCAGAGGAACAGACAGACTGGCTGAGGTGGGCTTCCTGGAGGCCCACCTGGCTTTCCAAGTTTAAGATCCAGGGAGCAGCCGTGGCAGCCAGCTCTCAAAGGCTTACTATTCCACCCCCACTCCCCTGAGCCACCCCGAAGGCTGTACCCCCATGTTAAGGTCCTCACTGTCACCTTTAGCAGACTTTCCACCTGAAATCCCAGCCCCAAAAGAAGGAAGAGGGGAGCCTCAGGGAGAGGCAGCCACCTACTTGGGTCTCTTGGTCAGCGCCAGTCAGGATACCCATGAGCAGGGGTTCAGCTGGGGGCTGTGACGTTCTTCCCAAGCCCGAGTCGGTGCATGCTCATGGAGAACTGGGAGAGCACCGGCCCAGCCACGAGCCCAGCTCCCGAGCCAGGGTGGCTCCAGGGGCAGAGGAGCCACCAATCCTTCCTGCTTCTAATCGGATTGAGGGAATGCGCAAGGAACTGCAGAAGCGCCCCCAGGGAGGCCAGGTGGGACCAAAAGGTGGAAGTTGCTAGGGAATGCTGAGCTGTTGCCTGCAGAGACCGGGTCACTAGGCGACCATCTGCCTGCTACGGGGACCCTTGCATCATCAGTAACCTGTGCCTCTGCAAAGCTGCCCAAGAGCACCCTTCCCCAGTCAGTGACAGCCCAGCTCTGCTTGCCCTGGGCCTCGTATCCTCTGGCCCTGGCCCTGTGATCACCCACTCGATCACTCCCTTGTCCCTGGGCCTGGAGCCCAAAAGTTCCCAGAGTTCAAAACTCTGGGTGAACATTTGTATAAAGACGTACATGCCTGCAGCATCTGCGGGTAACTCCGGATCCACGTGCATGTGGGCAAGGCTGTCGTGTGGATGTGTGCATGTGTGTACATGTGTACTTGTGTGCACACACGTATGAACATGTATGAGTGTGCTGCCTGTGCTTGTGCATATATGCAGGATGTGTGTGGGTACGTGTGTGTGCATGCCGTACATGCTGTGTGCATAACCCAGCATGTGTGTCTGTCAGTGTGCTGGTGCATACATGTATAGTGCAGCTATGCATGTGTGTGCCCGTGTGGACTGCATTCTGAGAACATGTGTATAGTTAGTGCACACGTGCACATGCCTGTATATGAGCATAGCTGGTCACTGGCCTTGAAAGGGTGTTTCAGCTCCAGAACACCGGCAAATACAGGGATTTACTGGCCTGGGTGTTAGTTGTACAAGTGCAGCAAGGGAGCCACTCAGAGCTATGCACTCCACACAGAAGCAGGGAGAGGGCAGAGGGCAAACAAGCTGCTCTAACGAAACTAGCAGCAGCTAAGTTCTTTACCTCGCAGGGACTGCATGGAGGCCCACAAGGCAGAATCAGGACAAGTCGGGAAAGGACAGAAGCTATAGGGAAGCAGGCTTAGTTTTGGTGTAAGAAATAATTTCACAAGTCAGAGAGGCATATGGATGAAACGGACAGTCTTTGAGAGGTTGTGATCTCTCCGTCACTGGAGGTAACCAAGCAGAGGCTGTGTGGCCTCCTGTCGAAGATGGAAAGAGTCTGTGTGAATTGAGTAAGGATGGACTAAAAGTGGATGACACTGAACAGGCTTCCAGCTCTGAAATCCTGTTTAACTATTTCCTGACTGGAACGAAAAGAGACCCTGAGTGGGGACAAGAACATCAGTGGCCATTGATGGGGCACTTACCCTAGGCCTGGCCCTGATGACCCCTCTGCAGGAGGCTTTTGTTATCCCCCATTTTACAGATGTGGAGGCAGAATCTCTGAGCGGATACACTACTTGCCCCAGTCATTTCACTAACAGAAGCAAAGTGGCACTGGCATTTCTGAGGCCAAAACCTGTGCTCCTAACACTCATGGTGCCATCCTGTCTCAGGCCATGGCCAGAGGGACAGGTCAGGGAGAAGGGGTGCAGGCCACAAGGTACCATGGTGGGCAGAGAGACAGGGACATAATGCCAGGGGACTGGAGCATGGAGAGTGTAACTTACTGTCACCTGATCCACCATAAGAGCCTCCTCACTGTTCTCCCTGCCTCAATCTTTCTCCAACAGAGCTGCCAGATCATGTCACTCTCCTGCTCAAGAACCTTCAATGGCTCCCTATTGCCTTTGGGAAAACAAGTTCAAGGCTTTACAACCTGCTTTTGAGGCAGTACTTCTTTTCTCTCTCTCTCTCTCTTTTTAAGTAGAGAGAGTGTTTTGCTATATTGGCTAGGCTGGTCTCGATCTCTTGGCTTCAAGTGATCCAACTGCCCGGCCTCCCAGAGTGCTGGGATTACAGGCGTGAGCCACCACACCCGGCCGACCTTCTTGAAACACTAACTTGTCTTCTGGGCCCTGCACTCTTCTTGTCTCCTCCCTGCTCACTGGCTCCTCCTCCTCAGTCCTTTTAGCTTCCTCATCTCCCCAACCTCTGGTCTTGCCCATGAGCCTCCCCTCTATCCACACTCACTCCCTGAGCATCTCGAGCCCTACAGTTTTCAGTGCCACCTACACGCCCAGAATCCCAGTGTCACATCTCCAGCGCCACCTCTCCCACCCCTAACTCCAGGCACAGGTGTGTCCGGCTGCCTGCTGTTCATCCCTCTTAGTGTTACCTGATCTCGTTTTTAACTTTGATTTTAACTGAACTCTTCTGTGTGTTTAACGTTGAAATCTATGGATATGGGTGGACGATCGACCGTTCCTGGGCAGTAGAGCAGAACCCAAGACAGTCCCAGAAGGCATCAAAGGCAACCACAGTGGAGGCATATGGAGGGGAGGCAGCCTTGGCTTTGTGAATAACAGGGGAGAACTGGGAGCCCACTGTGTATGTCCATTCATACATCCATTCATGCAGTCAACTAACATTTATTTGGTGCCTACTGTGTACCAGGCACTGTTCTAGGCTCTGGGGACATGGCAGTGAAAGCCACAGACAAAAGTCCCAGCCCTCTTGGAGGCTGCATTGTAGTGTGTGTGTCTGTAGGGGTAGGTGGAGTGGCGGGTAATATGATTCCCAGGTCATTATGAGCACAGCAGGGGGACCCCAGCTTCTCCCAGCCTCTCTGGTCAAAGCCCAGCCTCACACAGCACAGAACAACAGAAAGGAACTCCCTTGAGCAGCAGAGAGTGCCCAGACCCCAGGAGCTCAGCCAACCCCAGCCCCAGGGCCATCCCCAGCCAGGTGGGAAAATCACTTACTCAGTCACCTCCTCCTGCTCCTGCTCCTCCTCCTCCTCCTCTTCCTCTTCCTCCTCATCTTCTTTCTCCTCTTCAATCCGGGACAGCTCCCTGAGTTGGGGTTAGAGGCAGGAGGTGAGCCCACCTAAAGCTGCCCCCCAATCTACCTGCTGCCCCATTTTCCATAGGATGTCCCATGACTCCCGAGCTCAGTACTGGACCCTCCAACCAAGGTTCAACCTGGGGATCCCCAGCTGAGCAACCCTCTCCTCTGCAATGAGGGGACTGTCCCAGCCACTGTGCTAGTGGTGACCGTAGGTCAGCCTCTGATCCTCTCTGGGCCTCCCCATCTTAGCTATGTAAGTTATGGGCTTCAGAACATAAGACCTCCCACTGTCACCAAGCATCTCTAGTAGAAAGAAAGATTGCAATATCCCTATGGAAGGCGATTTGCAAATCATGACCACAATTCCACATTCCCATGACCACTGACCCAGCAATTCCCCTCTAGAACTCTCCTGCAGATGTATTCGCATATGTGCAAAGACATGCATACAAAAGTGCCTGTTTTGGGAGGTACTTTTGTATGCAGGGAGCCATTGCAGAATTGTTCACGATAACAAAATTTTGGAAACAACCTAAATGTCCATCAAGAGTGAACAGGTTTAATAAATTACGGTACAGCTGTATGATGGCATACTATGCAGCACTGAAAAATGAAGATGCTCTCTATATCCTGAATGTGAAAAGACCTCAAGGTATGTTGTTGCATGAATATAGCAAGGTACAGATAGGTACATGTGATATGCTACCTTCTGTACAAAAAAAAAAAAAAAAGGAAGGAGATGCGAGCTTGCATACGCCCAGACCATCTTTGGAGTGGCACATAAGAACCTGGTAGCTCGTGTACTCTTGGGAGAAGGATGGGTATAAGGCAGGGGAAGCAGGCTTGGCTCCCGCTCTGTGCCTTTGTATAGCTTTGAGATAAGGTACTGCATGCTTGGTAACTTCTCAAACAATAACTGATTTTTTAGGATCTTTTCAGACTCCCCACCTGGGCCTCTTCTCCATGGCTTCGTTATCTTCTTCATAAGCTGGAACCACCTCTGTACTCTGCAGGCTGGTACTGACATCCTGGTAGGCACCCTCCCAGTGGGGTTCAACCTCCTCTAGGATGAGGTCAGGTTCCACTTGCCCTCCGGGAAGGATGCTGACTGCAGGACACACAGGAAGAGCTGTTTGTGGGATGTGCAGGAGCGTGGGCTTGGGCATCCAAGTCCCAGGGACCCCACAGGGAGCCCTGGCCATCACCAGCAGTGCATCCGTGCTTACTTGCACGGTAGGGAAATGGCACTTTCCATTTCCAGCGGGACCAGATCAGTGTTCAGGTGATGGGTTGAAGCCTGTGCTCATTCATTCTGTCTCCATTATATTCCCCCCTTTTCTCTTGAGACAGAGCTTTGCTGATGGTTGATCCTGTTTGTTTCTCACTGGGGCCTCCCTAAAGATTTGTGGGCCGGGCACAGTGGCTCGCGCTGTAATCCCAGCACTTTGGGAGGTTGAGGTGGGCAGATCACCTGAGGTCAAGAGATTGAGACCATCCTGGCCAACATGGTAAAACCCCGTCTTTTTGTATTTTGTAAAAATACAAAAATTAGCTGGGTGTGGTGGCGTGCACTTGTAGTCCCAGCTACTCGGGAGGCTGAGGCAGGAGAATTGCTTGAACCAGGGAGTCAGAGATTGCAGTGAGCCAAGATTGCGTTATTGCACTCCAGCCTGGTGACACAGCGACACTCCGCCTCAAAAAAAAAAAAAAAAAAAAAAAAAAGATTTGTGCAGAGGCAGAAACAATGCTTCACAGCATCACAAGGATGCCAAAGGCCCAGGTTCAGGGTCCACCTGGCCACATCCAGGTACTGGATTGTCCTGAGGGAAGCAGAGAGAGCTTGCCCTCTCCCTACTCTGTAGATGCCACCCTCTGGTGACAGCATGTCCGTATGCCTGGCATTTGCTTCTGAGAGTCCTTCCCTTCCTCCTGGGCCTAGAAGAAATTCAGCTTTCTCATGGGGGTGGCCCCACCTTCACATGGGAGTCCGTAATTTTCAACATTTCTTCACGTAGCCTGGTCCTTGACAACAAAAACACCCTGGGCCTGTGAGCTTGGCAGATGCTCAAAGGGAGTGCAGGGGCGTCTCGTCAGGAACCTGAGCCTACCCCAGACAGGTGTCAGGGACAAAGGACAATGCCTGGATACAGGTGTCCGCAAAAAGCTCCAGGGATCTTGGTGGCCCTCAGCCAAACATGAATTAGTAATAGTGACTGTTGTCCAGACAGGGTCTTGCTCTGTCACCCAGGCTGGAATGCATTGGTGCAATCATGGCTCACTGCAGCCTCCACCTCCTGGGCTTAAGCAATCCTCCCGCCTTAGCCTTCTGAGTAATGGGACTACAGGCATGTGCCACCACCCCCGAGTGGTAGTAATGGTGACTTTAAATGGAAGCCAGCCTCAAGTCTTATCCTGAGACTTTGGCTGTTTTTCTTCATGATGTTGCATAGCAACAATAATAGTAACAGCAGCTGCATTTTCTAGCACTTCCTATGTGCCAGGCCCTGTGCTGAGTGATTTACATGGAATAACTCAATTAATCCTCACATCAACTTTTCGAGGTTATAAGTAGCATCCCCATTTTATTTTCCCTCTTTTATATCTTACTCCCCATTTTAGATGAGCAAACTGAGACACAGATAAACACCTTCTTTTATGGGGTGCTTCCCATGTGCCAGGCATGGAGCTTCCCACTTCTAGGTACAGATGTTATCCCTGTCTCACAGATGAGGTGCTGCCTGCCCTCTAGGGGAGTCCCAAGCACATCCTGAACTAGCTGTTTTCACGGTGGCTTCTGGCTCCTCTGGTCCTGCAAACATCCCTGGGGTTTGGCCAGGGAGGCTCCCCGAAGCGTGACCCTGACTCCGGTGGCGGGGCACGTGATCCACGTCAGTCTGTGCTGCTGTCCAGCAGTGGTGCAGTGTCTGCACTCTGGGGAGCTCCTTGGGGTACAAGTTCCTGCCCGGACATAGCAGGGAACATCCAGGGAACAGAATGTCTTGCCTGTCAGCACGTGAGTTTTCACAGAAGCCCCAAAGGGCAGGAACGGTACTGTCCCCCTTTTAAGAGAGCCAGCTCAGAGAGGCTGAGTGTCTTGTCCCAGGCCACACAGGAAGGTGGAGGCAGGGCCAGGTCCCCTGACTCCTGTTTTCCCAGTGCATCGTCCCAGGTGATAAATGTGCCCCGTGAGAGCCTCACTGGCATCAGCGGCCGTCCTTAAGAATTGATGTTGCCCTGGCTTCCACACTTGCTTTCCCTTCCATTAACCTTTTCTTTTTAGGTTATGTTTTAGTGAGTGGGCATTTTACAAGCATTTCCTCTTTTTTGTTGCTGTTTAATATATATATATATATATATATATATATATATATATATATATATACTTTTTATTGCATTTTAGGTTTGGGGGTACATGTGAAGAACATGCAAGATTGTTGCATAGGTACACACATGGCAGTGTGATTTGCTGCCTTCCTCCTTTTTTTTTTTTTTTTTAAGACAGAGTCCCAGTGCGATACCCAGGCTGGAGTGCAGTGGTGCAATCTCAGCTCACTGCACCCTCTGCCTCCCGGGTTCAAGCGATTCTCCTGCCTCAGCCTCCCAAGTAGCTGGGATTACAGGTGTACGCCTCCATACTCAGCTAATTTTTGTATTTTTAGTAGAGACAGGATTTCACCATATTGGCCAGGCTGGTCTAACTCCTGACCTCATGATCCACCCATCTTAGCCTCCCAAAGTGCTGGGATTACAGGAGTGAGCCACCACGCCCAGCCTCATTTCCTCTTTTCATCTCTGCAGCAGGCCTGCAAGGCGTGTCCTATACTGTTCCTATTTTACAGCTAAAAGTTCTGCAGCTCTGAGAGGAGGACGGTGCCCAAGGTCACTGACCTGGAAGGGGAGGGATGGGGTATGCTGCCACGAAGTCCCCAGGGCAGGCCCCCAGGAGGCCTGGTGCAGGAGCCTTGGCCCACCCCTGGAGCTCCAAGCGCTCCTCTCTGCAGGTGTCTGATTCATAGCTCGCCCAGCTTCTCTGAGGCCCTACCCAGGTGCGCAGGAGCTATGGGTGCTCTAGTTCCCATAGGAACTGTCACTCCGCCCTGGCAGGCCACCTCCTGGTCAGTTGCCTCTCTGCCCTCAGGGCTATCAAATGAGGTTCTGACCCTGGCCAGTGAAGTCAGCAGCCTCATGTGGGAAGGAGCCCCTGCTTCCAGGATCAGCAGGCAGGAGACCGGGCACATGTGTTCTAAGCTAAGGCCCCCACCTGGACCCCTGAGTCTCTGTCAAAGCCTGAGCCCTAACTCCAAACCTCCATCCTTTCTGGCAGTCCTGGATCCTGATACCTCATTCCCTGCCTCTCCCTGGTCCAGGCTCACATCTCCCACCTGGCCCAAAGCACTAACCTCTCACTGGGTGTTTCTCAAAGTATGGTCCCATCCTTTCCCCCAGCATTGGAATCATCTGAAGAGGCAGGTACTTCTCAAAAAAGCAGATTCTTCCATAGCCATTGCTTGGTCATCAAAGGAAAAAAAAAAAAAAAAAAAAGACAGATTCCCAGCTTCCCGTACTCTTGAATCAGAAAGTCTGGGGTAGGACATTCTTCATAGTTGGCCCCAGGTGCTTTGGAGGGTGCCCTACTTTGATTGCTTTCCCTGTCTCCAATGCTTGCTCAGCCCAGAGTCATCTTTCTGGAGTCACTCCCCTGCTCAATCACCTTCAATGGCTCCCCATTGCCTATAGCCTTGTCTCCTAAAGTCAGGTCCCAGCTTCTCTAGTTTTATCTTCTACATTAAGAACGCTGGGCTCCAGATTAGCCGAAGTCCCACCACTCTCTGTATACCACACTTTATTAGCTCTACTGGGATCGCCCCACCTCATCGCCAGTTTAAGACCTCAGGGATCTCAAACCCAAAGGCCTGCCCAGCCAGGGCAATGATGTATACAAATGAAGGGCAGGTGCCACTTGCCTGCAGGTGCCAGCACTGTCCAGACTGTCCTCATAAGCATTGTGTGGGCCCATTACAGCCAGATCTGAGAGAAGCCACATCTTTTCATGTAAAGCTACCTGATTTTTAAATGTTGGCAACCAATTCTAATTTTTAAAATCACTCCATAGCCCAAACAAAGACACATGTGGGCCAGCTAGGAGCCAGTACACCCGGCTCAGGACCCCTGCTAATTCCTCCCCTCCTGTAACCCAATACCCCAAGCCAAGGCCTATTCAGTCCACCCATGTTTAAAACCGAAACCCTTCTTTTAGCTTTATCCTAAGCAATAATATCATGTAATCACAGGTTTCATGTGCTCATTTACACTCTTTTAATGTTAATGAAAATGTCTGCTGCTGCTCACTGGTGTCCCCAAGCCTTGGAAGGAGAGAACATGGCCAGTCCTAGGGATAAACCTCTCTGGGAAAAACTGTATCCTTCTGAGGTGCTGACTGTGCCAGGTACCACACTGGGGGCTGTGCACGCATCCTCTCAAAGAGATGCTCAATACTGAGTCCTCCATCTATGGGGCTTTTTTTTTTTTTGCATTAATTAAAAAAAGGGTTTTTTAGGCTGAGCGTGGTGGCTCACACTTGTAATCCCAGCACTTTGGGAGGCCGAGGCAGGTGGATCACCTGAGGTCAGGAGTTCGAGACCAGGGTGGCCAATATGGTGAAACCCTGTCTCTAATAAAAATACAAAAAATTAACTGGGCATAGTGGTGTGTGCCTGTAGTCCCAGCTATTCAGGAGGCTGAGCAGGAGAATCACTTGAACTCGGGAGGCAGAGGTTGCAGTGAGCCAAGATTGTGTCACTGTACTGTAGCCTGGGCTACAAGAGTGAAACTCCATCTCAAAAAAAAAAAGCTTTTTTTAGACACAGGGTCTCACTGTGTTGCCCATGGTGGTCTCAAACTTCTGGGCTCAAGCAATCCTCCTGCGTCAGCCCCCCAAAGTGCTGGGATTACAGGCGTGAGCCACCACGCCCAGCTATGGGGCTTTTCCACAGCCCTCTGGGGGTAGTCCTCCTGCTCTCTAGCCTAAATCTCAAAGGCTGCCCATTGCTGGCCTTCCCCTTGTTCTGGTCTCGGAGGCTCTGGGTCTGGCGCAGGTGACTCTGGCTCCCCTTGCTCTGCCTGGGAGTGTGTGGAGAGGGCTGTTCAAATAGGGTGGGGTGTCAGTGGCCACCGCCCCCCCGAAGGTCTTCTCTTCAGGACATCCTTCTTTCCTTCCTTCCATCCATCCATGTGTCCATCTGAGCTCTCCCAGATTCCCTTCTCCCTTGTTTCAGAGGCCTCCAGCTCCCATCACCCCTGAAACAAAGGAGAAGACAGGGTGGGTGGCTGGGTGGACAGGCGGAGGGAATGAATGAGTGAGTGAGTGGATGAGTGAATGGAGGGGGAGGGTAGGGGACACATATCCCCCAGCCCCTCAGAGTCTCCCCATGATCTGGGACATGAGTGGAATAGTGTCTCCCAAAAAGATAATTCCACGTCCTAACCCCATTACCTGTGAATGTGACCTTATTTGTAAATAGCTTCTTTGCAGGTATGATTAAGTTAAGAATCTCAAAGTGAGATCATCCCGGATTTAGGATGGGCCCTAAATCCAATGACAGACGTCCTTATAAAAGAACCGAGAATGGGGGCTTGGCAGACACAGACATGGAGGTAAAGGCTGTGTAGAGATGGAGGCAGGGACTGGAGGATGGCCAGAAGCCAAGGACTGCAAGTGGCCACGAGGAGCAAGGAGAGGGGCACAGGCGTATCTCACTCAGAGCCCCAGGAGGAGCCAACCCTGCCACGGCCTTGATCCTGGACTTCTGGCTCCTGAACTGTGGTAGAATCAGTGTCTATTGTTCTCAGCTGCCTGGTGTGTTTACATCTGTTATGGCAGCCCTAGAAAATGAAACCAAGCCAGCTCCCCTCCCTGTCCTCAAGAGCCGGCCCCCATGGCCACCCAGCGTCCACCCAGCATCCACCCATAACCCACATGCTCTGGGAACTGCAGGGAGGCCCTGGCCACAGCTGGCGGGGAATCCTGCCTCCTTCCAGAGGGGGAGAGAAGAAGGTTCTGGTGCTCTGGCCTCAGATGCAGACCCCCTGAGGGTTCTCTGCCCCAAGGAAACGTTTTTGGTTTCTTTCAGCTGCTGCTGCCAGGCCAGGTGGACTCGATTTGCTCTGCGACCTGGGGCAGGTGCTTTTGGTTCTCTGAGCTCTGCCCCCTGGCTGCCCCAGCAGCCGTGAGGGTCTCTGCTCTGCCGCCCCAGGTTGGCCATGAGCATCCATGAGAGACTGCGCATGTCCTGCTCTGAGACAGGCCAGCTCTCCTCCACATGTCATTGCCATACCATCAACCCTAACGCCCCCCACGTCTCTGCATCAGACCTGAGCCCCACAGTCCAATGGCCTATGTGTGCTCCAGGCCATGGCGGCCACCCACAGCTTCAGGGCGCTCATGGAGACCTCCATCAGCCTAGTAGGACTGGGGCTGGACACAGCCTTGCAGACACAGGGCAGAGCTCAGAGCCCTGGGACACCCTGAGGCCTGAAACAGAGGACGCCACCACCCACAGCCCCTGAACTCTGCTCACTATGAAAACCCATCACAGGGCTGGCACATAGTAGGCTGTCCTTAACTATGTATTGAATGAATGAATGAATGAATGAATGCCTGTCCACTGCATGCCTCTCTGGAGGCCATGAAGTGAAGAAAGAACAGATCCTGCCCCCAGCCCCTTCCTGGTCTCAGTCCTCGTCCCAGATTCCTGGCTCAGGGCTAAGATAAAGAGCATCACATGCCTCCCCAACCCAGCTGCAGGTGAGGGGGACCCCTCAGCTCAAGGGAGCTGGAGGCTGTGGGACCTGGTTCCCCCAGGGAGACCCCACCCTTCTCCCTTCAGCTTGGCCAAACCCATTTGCCCAGCTGCCAGGGGATGGGAGAAGCTCTCTGGGCAGTACCAGCAGGAAAGTGAGTTCGTCCGACTTGGCCCCAGGACTGCTTTTGTGGGATAGAAGCTGGAAGCCAGACTCCGGGGCCCCCAGCCACCATCTGGCTCTGGGCTGGCTCTGGTTACCGGCCAGGCTGACCAGAGGTGGGGCCTGCAGAGCATAGAGCTCTCTCAGCTCCAGCCCAGGAGACCCGAAGTGCCCTGTATGAGTCCAGGTCTAGCCAGGGACAGCTCCCCTGCCCACGTACAGTCAGACCCAAGGACACCTAGCAACCCTTCCTAACATGCACACAGGGACCCAGTCATGTGTCACTTACTGGTCTGCACATTACACATCCCAGGGGAGTCAGGCTCCTGCATGGAGAGAGAGAAAAAGGAAAAATTCTCACCAGCCTGTGAGAATTTTTCAGCCACTCCTTCCAGCATGTGCGTAACCCTGACGCACCTCTCTGGGCCTCAGTGGTCCCACGGAACGGAGGAGAGAGGCCCTGCTGTGCCCAGGGCCAGGGAAGGAGTCGAGGTGGCGGGGAGGGGGGTGGATTTGAAAGCTGGAGCTTTGGCTCAAGTGAAGCAAGGTGGGGGTGACCCCAGACAGCCACAGCAGCGCCACCTGCTCAGAGGAGCCAGGCAGAGCACTTGAGTGACACAAAGTCCCAGGTCCTGGCCGGGCCTTCCTTTCTCTGGGGCCTAGACAGCTTTATTTACAGAACCCTTTACCTGCATTCTCAGAGCCCTGGGTATGAGAATGTCGGTAAGGAGTTCTGTAAACAAAGAACTGACCATTGCTCCACTGGGACAACTGAGGTTCTGAGAGGCCAGGGCTGAGGCCACGCAGCCGGGAGAGAGATTAGGCCTCCCACCAGCCAGTTCCAGGTGCTTCTAGAAAGACGTCTAATTGCAGCCAAGAAAACAAGGCCCAGGTTCCTGGTTCTTGGGAAAGGAGAGGTAAGAGTGACAGAGCGCACGAGTGCTCCCCCGGCCACTCATGTTGGAGCCCTGTATCAGGAAAGCACACAGGGCCTGCCGGCTCCTGTGAGCCTCACTTCTTCTCAGAATCTGGGGATCTCTCATCTCTGGACCTTTGTACATGCTTGGAGGCCACCTCCACTGTGAAGCCTTCCTTGATGCTCCCAGGAGGCTCTACCTCTGTGCCCCATGTCCTCTCTGCTCCCCCATGGAAGTGCCTCCCCCACTGACTGAACTCCTGGCAGGCGGGGCTGGGCCAGCACATCTCAGCCCTGTGGCCACTGTGCCTCAGAGTGTATGGGAACTGAACATGGGCCATGCAGATAGGAAGGCTAGGGGAGCTGGGCTCCTGCTACGGGGTCCCTTCTTCCTGCTGTGCCTTCACACCCCAGGGACACAGGCTAACTATCCTCCTCCTTATCTGAGTTCCCAAGACCCCTCCCACCACCAGGGCCCCCACTCCCTGTGCCCAGCACTGACCTGTTCTCCTGTTTTCCCATGTAGCACTGGCTGCGGCAAGGCCATCTCCAGCCTGTGCAGGACCCACGCCACCAGCCTACAGGTGAGAGAGAGTGTGCTGTGTCCAGGTGGGAAGGCTCATGGGGACACTGAGGCTGGAGTCAGCTCATTTCCAAGGCAGAAAACAAGCCTATCGGCTGGGCGCGGTGGCTCACGCCTGTAATCTTACCACTTTGGGAGGCCAAAGCGGCGGATCACAAGGTCAAGAGATTGAGACCATCCTGGCCAACACGGTGAAACCCTGTCTCTACTAAAAATGCAAAATATTAGCTGGGCATGGTGGCACGCGCCTGTAGTCCCAGCTACTCTGGAGGCTGAGGCGAGATAATCACTTAAACCTGGGAGGCGGAGATTGCAGTGAGCTGAGCCAAGATCACACCACTGCACTCTAACGTGGTGACAGAGCAAGACTCCGTGTCAAAAAAAAACAGGCCTGCCAAAAGGCAGAGCCTGCCAGGAGCCAGAGCCCAGGTCTCCAGTCCTGAAGACCATTTCCCCCCCTCTCCACCCTCCCTAAGTGAGCCTCTGGCTACTGTTCAGGCCCCACAGACAGCTCAGGCTCCCCCCACCGTCCCACCCGCCCCCAGAAGTGGATGCATTTTGGGTATCTCACACATGGCATGTGGTAACACCTGTCCTGATTTCCTTCTCTCTTTCCTTCCTTCCCTTCTTTTTTCTTCCTTCTTTCTTGCTTGAATTGGTGGCCCAGGCTAGTGTGATCATAGCTCACTCCTGTCTCAGCCTCCTGAGTAGCTGGGACTACGAGGCACATGCCACCATGCCCAGATATATTTTTTTTTTTTGTAGAGATGGAGTCTTGCTATATTGCCCAGGCTGGTCTCAAACTCCTGCCTCCATGGCTTCCCAAAGTACTGGAATTACAGGCATGAGCCACTGCATCCAGCCTGTATCCCATTTTATTTATTTGTTTTTTGAGATAGAGTTTCACTCTTGTTGCCCCAGCTGGAGTGCAGTGGTGTGAGTGGTGTGATCTTGGCTCACTGCAATCCCCTCTGGGTTCAAGCAATTCTCCTGCCTCAGCCTCCTGAGTAGCTGCGATTACAGGCACGTGTCACCATGCCCAGCTAATTTTTTTTTGTATTTTTAGTAGAGACGGGGTTTCAGCATGTTGGCCAGGCTGATCTCGAACTCACGACCTCCGGTGATCTGCCCACCTTGGCCTCCCAAACTGCTGGGATTACAGGCGTGAGCCACTGTGCCGGCCTCTGTATCCCATTTTAAATACATGTTTCCTTTGGCCCAGAAACTCCATTTCCACTGAGTTATCCTCCAGATTTACTTGTGGGTGAACCCAATGAGGCATGCATCAGCTATTGATTGCGGCAAGAGTGGAAACAAATGTGAATTCCACTGAGTGGTTAAATAAAAACTGGTGCATCCATTTAACGGAGTGCTTGCAGCTTTAAAGAAGAATGCAGTAAGACCTGCGTGGATAAAACCACCTCTAAGACACATTTTTTCAGGTTAAGAAAAAAAAGAAAAAAGAAAAGCAGGCTAAGCGGAGTGGCTCATGCCTGTTATCCCAGTACTTTGGGTGCCGAGGCAGTCAAATCATTTGAGGTCAGGAGTTCGAGACCAGCCTGGCCAACATGGTGAAACCCTGTCTCTTTTAAAAATACAAAAGTTAGCTGGGCGGGGTGGCCCGCACCTGTAATCCCAGTCTATTCAGGAGGATGAGGCAGGAGAATCACTTGAACCTGGGAGGCAGAGGTTGCAGTGAGCAGAGACTGCCACTGCACTCCAGCCTGGGAGACAGAGCAAGACTCAGTCTCAAAAAAAAAAAAAAAAAAAAAGCAAAGTGTAGAAGAGTATTATAGTTTGCTCCTGTCAGGTGTGTGTTGAAGAAAAAAAAAAGTAGCCAAAGCTTGAAAGCCTTGAAAGCATAGAAATGTGGGAAAGGGCAAGAAGCTGATGCGGTGCCTTGGGAAGGGGCCTGCACACATCCAGTTGAATTTTCTTCCAAGTTTTGTGGAGGTTGGGTATTGGGCAGGAACAAGGTACTCACCCTGCTCCCCGGTGGGAGGTACCGACTTGAGGGTGGCTCACCTGGCAGGGTCCCTTTGTGGAGGGAGGGAGGAGGCCTGGGCCTGGGAGCCGGGCTGGGGCTCTGGAGCCAGCACCTCCTTGGGTTCCTCCTTGGGTTCCTCCTTGGGCTGCAGGGGGCTTGGTGTGGGCAGGGAGGAGATCTCCTGGGCCTGCAGCTTGGGCCCCGTTTCCTGGGGGCATCCTAGAGGCGCTAAGCAGCAGGGAAAGCAGGAGCTAGAGACGCCACAATGGGGCTTCCTCTGATCTTGCAGGGGCACAGCGGCCAGATTCAAGGTACTAACTGATTGGGGAGCTTTTTGGGACCACCCCACCCATCCCTACCCTCAAAGAGACCAGAAAGACTTGGGCACTGAGACCTAGGAAGGAGAAGGGGCTTATCCAAGACCTCACAAGTCTGTTCCGAGACTCTGGCTTCCCAGCCTGGACTGGGGAGGGGAATCTGGTGTTCCCCACAACAGCCCACTCCTGGCAAGCCCTGAACCCCGTCCTAGCCTGGGTGGGGGCTAAGGGACTTTGGGGGAACCTCCAGGACCCAGTTAACCCCCGAGCCCAGCCCGTGACCATCCCACGAAGACCCCTCCTGAGCTCCTCTCCCTGTACCTGGGTCCGAGGCAGCACCTGTGGCACTTTCAGGCTCCTCTTTCCAGACCTGGGTGACAAACAGGGTTCAAGGTCACGGGCCATAGCAAGCTCTGTGCGCTGCCCCCACCCTCACTCCTCCTGAATCCCCGCCCCCTCTCACAGTCACTCCTCCCCATGGGGGGTGGGGACAGCCTGCAGGAGGGGGTGGGGGCAGCCTGCAGGAGGAGGCAGGCCCTCCTGGGGCCCCAGAAGCCCCCCAAGTACTCAACTCCCTGCCCCTCCTTTCCTTGGCTCACCTCAGAGGATCTGGGGGGCTGAGGCAGCACTCTGTCCAGATTCCGCTCCAGCCACAGCAGCAGCCGAGGCCCGGGCCTGCAGAGGGGCCAGCGGTCAGCAGAGCACCCTGAGGGAACGGGCCAGCGCACTACCTAACAGCCTGCCTCGGGGCATGGTCTCCATGCCCTGCAGCCCTGTCCGCACAGTGGGCACCTTGTCCTGGAAATTCTCAAGGCCTCCAAGGGGGCGGGGAAATCCTGCCAGCCTTCAATTCTGAGCCAGGGCTGGACCAGGCTCTGGAACCTGGGGCAGCAGGGGAGGGGCAAGAGCCCCTGAGGGGCTCGAGGACCTGAATGAGTGCAGCCCTGGGACTCCCTGTGCTGGGACAGACAGGGCTGGCTGCACAGGAGTGTAACCTGTGCCATCACACAAGGCCTTATCCTTAAAAAAAATAACCTGTTTTTAGTTCCATAGTCTGCTGTCACAGTCTGAAAACATTTTAAATCTTTTTAAGGGGCCTACATTTGCATTTGCCCTGGGCCCCACAATTATTGGCTGGTCCTAAAGTCAAGCTTGGATCCCAAATCCATCTGGCCTCCGGGAAGCTCCACTCTCTTCAGAGAAGCGCCATGTTCCCCGGACAACCGATCCCCCTAAGCATGGCCAAAAAGAAGGCTGGTGAGTCCTCTAGGTGCCCTCCTAAACCGCGCTAATGGTCCCGGGAATCAGCTGAGTATGTCTCAGAAGGAAGTAGAGGGCCAAAAGACACACAGAGAGAGCTGCAGCAATGAATGAATGAATGGATGGAGTGTGTCATTATGTATATATGTGTATTCATTCATGCATTCATTTGCTCCATGTGCTGTGCTGGGCACCAGGGGTTCATCAGTGACCAGGACAAAAGTCCCTGTCCTCAAGGAGCCAACAGTCTAATGAATGAATGAGTGAAGGAATGAATGAATAAGATGGATGGAGATGATTCCATGACTGGATTTCCAGCAGAAATGACAAACTGGCCTGGGCGCAGTGGCTCATGCCTGTAATCCCAGCACTTTGGGAGGCTGAGGTGGGTGGATCATGAGGTCAGGAGATCAAGACCAGCCTGGCTAACATGGTGAAACCCTGTCTCTACTAAAATACAAAAAATGAGCTGGGCGTGGTGGCACGTGCCTGTAGTCCCAGCCACTTGGAAAGCTGAGGCAGGGGAATCGCTTGAACCCAGGAGGCAGAGGTTGCAGTGAGCAGAGATCACACCACTGCACTCCATCTCAAAAAAAAAAAAAATGAAAGAAAGAAAAATTACAATCTGGAAACTTCAGGCTTACTCTGGGGGGTCTACAGTGTGCTGAAAACTTGACTAAAAATTGAGGGTTTTACATAAAAAGCTAGATTTCTAGCTTCTCTAGAAAACCTGGAGAATCTGGCCACACAGGCCCTGCAGGCTGCAAGGCCGAAGCAGCTGAAACTGAGCAGGGCCCCTTCTCGGGGCTCCCTACCTCCCCTCTTTGCCATAGTCCCCCCATCAGCCTGCCACCCTTACTGATGGAGCAGCCACCCTTCCCCAAGTCAGCTCTGAGGATTTGGATGCTGAGGCCAGCCTGGGCACCCTGATGTCCTCTACAGTGGTCCAAGCCCTGCTTCCAGTTTCCACACAGAGCGTACCTACATGAAGCCCACCTGTGAGGAGCTCTTCCCTGTCCCTCCCTATTCTCAGAGGGTGGCCCCACCCAGCGACCTCCCACTCACCCCTGGGAGCACCCAGGGACCTCCCACCACAAACCATGAGCAGCACACGATCCGCTGTCCCCATCCTATGGCAGGAAACAGGCCCAGAGGAGACAGGAGGCACGTCCAAGGTCACCCCCTGAGGTGGTAACGGATCCTATTCCTGAACCCAAGGCCCTGTTCCTCCCACCACACACATACAGATGACAGTGACACTCAGGGACAGGGACTCACCTAATGTCCTGGGCCTCGAGGGCCTTATTGAGTTCATCTGTGCACCCTGCAGGGTCAGAAAATGCAGAAAGGCAGTCAGCAGCAGGAGACCTGCCCCAGCCCCCTGGGCAGCCTGGAGTGGACACCGAGAGCCCAACTCAACCACAGGTTCAAACGCAGGGTCAGTCAGATGAGACGCTCCGGCCTGGGCAGAGGCACTCCAGGGGTGGGGCCCATCCCAGCAGCCCCACAGCCCCGTAGCTCCTCAGTCCTGCTGCTGAAAAGCCATCCTGCCCCTTCGTCTTACCTGTGTCCCCAGTACTGCCATGCCCCAGGATCTGCCAAGGACAGACAGACAGATATTGGCAGGGTGCCCAAGGGCAGCCTCCTCCCCATAGCCACTCCCTGACCCGGCCCCTTCAGCCTCCAGCCCCAGTAGTACCTGAGCCGGGTCCTCCCTGGCACTGTGGACAGGCTGCGGGACCACCTTCTCCACACCCTTCATGAGCCAGCTCAGCACTCTGCGGCTAGGACTGGGATGGATAGAGACACCAACCTGCCCTCAACTTCCTCTAGCTCCCCACTAGCCCAAGGGCAGTCCAGTGTCCTAAAGAACTTGGCTTGAATCCTAAACCACCGTCACCCCACTGTGAGACTTCAGACACGTCACCTCCCCTGAAGCTCCATATCCTTCTCTGAAAAATGGGGGATGCTGATGCTTCTTCATGAGGCCAGGCAGACCGGGTGCCATTCAGAGTCCACCCCCATGGGATGCTTAGGGCAGAGCAGCTGACTTCCCTCTCCTCCTGCCTCCCCCACTGTCCTGCTCTGAGCACACATCGTGCTCCAGAAGGGCCAAGGTTTGCTACGGTGTATGCTGTGGCAGAGGCTGAGTAGCCTGAATGTGAAAGTCACGGCCTCCCTGCCTGAGGCCAGCCCAGTCCCAACCATGCTCAGGTTCCAAGTACCATGGGTCTGAAATGTATGAGTCAACTGGGAGATTCCAAGCAAAAGCCTGGATTTCCGGCTTCTCTGGGAAAAGCAGCAGCTCTGACCCCATTGGACCTGCGTCTCACCAGAGCACTGAGAAACGTCTGGACCCCTGGACAGGGGAGCTCATTATGCAGCTCTGACCCACAGTTTCTCTTGATCACATTGCTCATGTGGCCCAGGAGAACCCACCCTCCACCTGAAGCTCGCTTCAGCCAATTCCCAGGATGTCCCAGGGCTTTGCCCAGAATGACGGCAGAGCTGAGCTCAGTGCCCATCCCCACCCCCATCCCCAGGGCTCCCTAGCTGGGAGGGGAGTTGGGAGGTGGGCTGGCCCTGAAGAGAGGGGAGGATGGTGCAGTACCTGTTCATTTCCAAAAAATCAGCGCCCTGGGCCTGGAGGGATATGGTGGAAGTAAGGGCAGCCTCCTTGGTCTCTGGAAAAGAATCCCTTATCCTTCAGATCTGGGGCCTCAGAGAGGCCCATTTCTACCTTGCTTGGGGAGATCAAGTCAGGGGAGAGGAGGGAGTTCCCCCAGGGTCAGAAAGCCAGGCTCCAGCTCAGCTCAGCTGAAGTCTCCAGGAGCCCACCCTTAGCTTCTCTGAGCCTCAGTTTCCTCATCTGTGAAATGGGTCAACCAGCCTCGTGGGCTTTGCGAGCCTCCCAGGGGAGAATGTGGCCTCCTACCAGCCGGGCTTCTGCACTCACCCTGAGGGTTTGGGTGCACCACAGCCACTTCCTCCTCCTTGAATGACTCTTCTGGGGGCTAGAGGGTTCAAACAGGGTGACGTAAGCCCTAGGTGAGATCAGCCTGGTTTGGACAGGTGCAGCCCCTGATTCTCCCTCAAGGGATTCCTGCTCCACAAAAGACTGAATGACTCTCTTCTCAGGATCATCCCTGTAAATCTGGCGGCCTTACCTTCTTCTTCTGGCCCAAACTTTCCATTCCTCCCTAGTAGCCAGGTGGAGTTTGGCCTCTGCCATCTGCCTTTCACCTGCCTCTGCAGTCACACCTCTAGCTACCATGTGCACAGATGTGTATGTACAAACAAACATACATATACATACATACACAGACACACAAATGTGTGCATACTCACTCTCATGCACATTCATGCATAAACAGACATAATAGCATATATACACATACATATGGTGGCACACAAGTGCCAACATGCATATATACACACATGCACAAACACAAAAATAGGTGCATGCTCACACACGTACAGACAAAAATATATGTACATATATGTTTGAACATGCATATGCATACATGTCCCAACACACATATGTGTGCATAGTCATATGCAAACATGCATATACACACATGCATGCAGACAGACACATGCCTGTACCTGCCTGTGTACAGACACACAACATGTGCATATGCATAGATACATTGCATATGTATACAGGTGCAGAAATATGCGTATACACACATGCTCAGTTACACACATGTGCATATTTGCACACACACACAGATTTCGGCATCTAAATATACATGAACATACATGATACACATGTGAATACAGGCAAATTTGTGTACATACACACACACGACACATTCACAGATGCTCAAACATGCATACACATAGAAATACATGTGTACACTCACATACTCAGAAATATGTATACACATATATACACATATACAACTAGCATGTCACACAAGCACATGAAATCGCAGACATACTAATACATATACACACATACATAAACATATGTGCAAACACATACACATACATACACATGTTCGCATACATTGTCATGCACACCCAATTTGCAAATACACATGTACACACACTGACATACCAAGGGCACACTACACACACATGTAGATCTACATGTATATGCATGCAACATATACACATGCATGTGACATTTTATACCTCAACACACACCCTGTTTCCTAAACACACCCTGCACTTCTCTAGTAATGGCCTCGCCTCTGCCAGGAATGGCCAGCCTCTCCATCTCCCTGGGTTAAAATTCTGCTCCACCCTCTGCGTCTAAGAAGCTCTCCCCCACCAGCCTCCAATCTCCAAAGTTAAGATGACTCTCCCTCTTCTGAGCTCCCATAGTTTGGTCTGACACACTTATCTGGCTCCCCAAGAAGGGTACAGGTGAGGCCAGTGTTGGAGCTCACCACGTTCCCTCCTTCCCACCTGTGTCTCTTGGCAAAATGAACTGGGTTCTTGTCTGCTGACCCCCTCAGGGCAATGCCCATTCATCTTTATGCTTTCAACACTGAGCGCAGGCCCTGGCATCAATTAGAAGCTAAATCAAATCTGTCGAATTGAGCTGCTGAATTCGTTGTCATCCAGCTCCTGAATGGATGGGTTGCAGAACTGGTAAGTTGTGATTTGCCCAAAGGAAAAGTTCTGGAGAAAGTTTCTGGAGAAAGTGTGGTGCACGGACGAGTGCCGGTCTGCAAACGGGTAACGGTCCGTGATGATTAAGCAGTTGGCGCCAGAATGTTTATCAGTGCACTGCTTCCTTCACTGAGAAAGTCTTGGTACAAAACAAATAGCAACTAAACTAATCAGTGTACTTAGCTACATAGTAGATTCACATTCTGGTGCAAACTGCTTGATCATGATGGACCAGCAATCATCAGTTCATGCACTGGCTTCTGTGAGTAGCTCGGCTATGAATGCTAGAGGCTGGCAAAATATGGCCTGAGGGCCAAATCCAGGCTGTTGCTTGTTTTCATAAATAAAATTTTATTGGAACCCAGCTATGCTCATTCATTCATGCATTATCTATAGCTGTTTTCACACTATAAAGGCAGAGTTGAGTAATTAACAGAGATAGCATCACCCACAAAGCCTGAAACATTTACTATTTAGCCTTTTACAGAAAATGTTAGCCTTGAGCAAGCCCAATCCACTGTCTGAACCTGAGTTTTCTAATTTGAACAAATGTGGGACCCTGTGCCCCTCACTTTTCCTTCTGGCGCCCACCTTTTCTGTTGTAGAAGGTCCCTGGAGAGCAGGTGGCCCAAACTGGGAAGACCCTGACCAGCGAGGCGGGCCTGCCCCTCCTCCCCCTCCACCTCTCACCATGGACTCGGACTCTGTCTCGGCCTCCTCAGGGTTCGGCTCTGGTTCCACCTCAGCCTCCAGCTCTGGCTCTGGTTCCACTTTCTCTTCTTCCTGCATCTTGGTCTTCCGAGGGGTCTCTGGGGGCTGAGGCAGCACCCTCTGGACCCAGCCCAACATCCTGACGCCTGTAAAAGACAGAGTCCTTGGTCCTCCCCAGAGCACTCACAGTTGCTCCCGCCGCTTACGGGCCACTCTTGTGAGCTGCACATTTCCTTTTCCTTCATCAACTTTAAAATATTTCAGCTGGCTGGGCATGGTGGCTCACAGCTAAAATCCCAGCACTTTGAGAAGCCAAGGCGGGTGGATCACGTGGTCAGGAGTTCAAGACCAGCCTGGCCAACATGGCAAAACCACGTCTCTACTAAAAATACAAAACTTAGCCAGATGTGGTGGGGGGGCGCCTGTGATTCCAGCTACTCAGGAGGCTGAGGCAGGAGAATCGCTTGAACCGGGGAGGCAGAGGTTGCAGTGAGCTGAGATCATGCCATTGCACTGCAGCCTGGGTGACAAGAGCAAGACTCTGTCTCAAAAAAAAACCAAAAAAAAAAAAAAAAAAAAAATTCGGCTGGGTGCAGTGGCTCATGCCTGTAATCCCAGCAATTTGGGAGTCTCAGATGAACCAATTGCTTGAACCCAGGAGTTTGAGACCAGCCTGGGCAAGACAGCGAGACCCCCATCTCTACAGAATATTTTAAAAATTAACCAGGTGTAGTGGTTCACTCCTGTAGTCCCGGCTACTCAGGAGGCTGAGGTGGGAGGATCCCTTGAGCTTAGGAGGTTGAGGCAGCAGTAAGTCATGACGTAACTGCAAACTGTACTCCTGCCTGCATGACAGAGTGAGACTCAGCCTCAAAAAATATATCATATATACACACACATATATTTTATATACAAATACACATGCATATTACATCTATACACGCTGATGTATGTGTGTGTGTATATATATACTTCTGCAATTATATCTCTAGGTATTTACCTTATAGAATTACTCAAGGCCATAAACATATGTGTACAAAGAAGCTGGTTGCAAGAGTGCTATAGCAAAAGATGAAAAACACCCAAATATTCATCAAGAGGAGACTGGTTGTTGGAAAGTACCTAGGTGTGCCTAAATGTTTATCTCTAAGAGGGGCGTGTATTTAAAAAGTTACAATATATTCAATAATGGAATACTGTGGGGGCATGAAAAACAAAGACGCACTCTAACTGAGCTAACAAGATGGGCATGCTCTGAAGTCAAGAGCAGATCAGTTAATGTCTCTGTGCCTCAGTTTGCTTGTCTGCAAAATAGGGATATTAATAGTACCTACCTCATGGGTTAATTATGAGGATAAAATGAATTGATAAGTGTAACATACTCAGGCCATGAGCAGTGGCTCACGCCTGTAATCCCAGCACTTTGGGAGGCTGAGGCAGGTGGATCACTTGTGGTCAGGAGTTCCAGACCAGCCTGGCCAACATGGGGAAACCCTATTTCTACTAAAAATACAAAAATTAGCTGGGCATGGTGGCGAGTTCCTGTAATCCCAGCGACTCTGGAGGCTGAGACATGAGAATTGCTTGAATCCAGGAGGCGGAAGTTGCAGTGAGTCAAGACCAAGCCACTGCACTCCAGCCCAGGTGACAGAGTGAGATGCTGTCTCAATAATAATAAGTGTAACATACTCAGAACAGTGACTGGCATATGCCAAGGGCTTAATAAATGTTGGCTATGGGGCCGGGCACAGTGGTTCACGCCTGTAGTCCCAGCACTTTGGGAGGCTGAGGAGGGTGGATCACAAGGTCAGGAGTTCAAGACCAGCCTGGCCAAGATGATGAAACCCCGTCTCTACTAAAAACACAAAAATTAGCCAGGCATGGTGGCACGGGCCTATAATACCAGCTACTCGGGAGGCTGAGGCAGACAACTGCTTAAACCCAGGAGGCAGAGGTTGCAATGAGCCGAGATCACGCCACTGCACTCCAGCCTGGGTGTCGCAGCGAGACTCTGTCTCAAAAATAAATAAACAAATAAATGTTGGCTATGACTATTACATGATATCAAATAAAAACACTAATTGTGTAATATGTACTGCATCATCTCATTATAAGTAAAAATATTCATTATGAGTAATATAGGAGTGGAAAATTTAAGATAAAATTAACCTATGTTCATAATTTTTTTGTTTTTGAGTCGGAGTTTCGCTCTTGTTACCCAGGCTGGAGTGCAATGGCGCGATCTCGGCTCACCGCAACCTCCGCCTCCTGGGTTCAAGCAATTCTCCTGCCTCAGCCTCCTGAGTAGCTGGGACTACAGGCACGTGCCACCACGCCCAGCTAATTTTTGTATTTTTTAGTAGAGACGGGGTTTCACCATGTTGACCAGGATGGTCTCAATCTCTTGACCTTGTGATCCACCCGCCTCGGCCTCCCAAAGTGCTGGGATTACAGGCGTGAGCCACCGCGCCCGGCCCATAATTTTTTAATTTTTAAGATAAAACAGGCTGGGTGCAGTGGCTCACGCCTGTTATCCTAGCACTTTGGGAGGCCAAGATGGCAGGGTGCCTTGAGCTCACGAGTTTAAGACCTCCTTGGCCAACATAGCAAGCCCCTGTCTCTATTTAAAAAGAAAAAAAAAAAAAAAAAAAAAAAAGCCTGGTGTGGTGGTGTGCACCTGTAGTCTCAGCTACTCAGGAGGCTGAGGCAGGGGGTCGAGGTTCCAGTGGTCACACCACTGCACCTCTGCCTGGATGACAAAGCAAGATCCTGTCTCAATAGGAGAAAAAAAATGGGCCTGGCATGGTCATTCACACCTGTACACCCAGCACTTTGGAAAGCCAAGGCAGGAGGATCACCTGAGGTCAGGAGTTCGAGACTAGCCTGGTCAACCACATGGTGAAACCCCATTTCTACAAAACATTAAAAAAATTAGCTGGGTGTGGTGGCATTCACTTGTAATCCCAGCTACTCTGCAGGCTGAGGCGGGAGAATCCCTTGAACCCAGAAGGCAGAGGTTGCAGTGAGCTGAGATCATACCACTGCACTCCAACCTGGGCAACAGAGTGAGACTCCTTCTAAAAATAATAATAATAATAATAATAATACCAGGCATGGTGGCTGACACCTGTAATCCCAGCCCTTTAAGAGGCCAAGTCAGGCAGACCGCTTGAGCTGAGGAGCTCAAGACCACCCTGGGCAACATGATGAAATCCTGTCTCTACCAAAAATTTAAAAATCAGCCCAGCATGGCAGCACACACCTGTAGTGCCAGTTACTCGGGAGGCTGAGGCACAAGAATCATTGGAGCCCAAAATGTGGAGATTGCAGTCAGCCAAGACTGAGCCATTGCCCTCCAGCCTAAATGACAGAGCAAGACTGTCTCAAAAATAAAATAAAATGCTTCTAGTGCTATATTTTTTAAAAAGAAAGAGAAAGATACAACGCCAGGTAAACCTTTTTTCATGGTTTACTGTGTTATTTCAGTCCTACCTTATACAGGTTGTTCTGGTTGATTTCTCTTTGGGGAATAAAAAGCCCCAGCCCTTATGACCGAACCCCTGCAGGATGGCCTGGCCAGTGGGCAGCATGCAGGTCAATGTGTTAACTCCTACCCCTGGACGTGCCCTTGCCCCACGTGAGTGTGCCCCACCCCTCTCCCAGCCATGAGCAACCCGGGCGTCGGCAGAGTGTCCGTATGCCCCTCTCTTCCAGGGAGCCTGGCCCCAGCTGAAGAGGCCAGCCCAGGCCCAGGATCCTTGCCCCCGAGCCCAGCTCCCCAGAGCCTGTGGCTGTGCTGCCTGCCTTCTACTCACAGCCCTGACCTCTGTTTCCGCTCTGGCATCAGCAGCTCAGCCTCTCCCATGAGAAGCCGTGGTGGGAACAGAGCTCTGAGTGTCAGATTCCCTGGCTCAGCCTCGCATAAAGTGTACTTGGGCCTGACATGACCCCTCTGGTCTTCCATTTCCCTGAAAGTGGGGGCGCAGACACAGTGTCTTCCCAGGTGGGGGCTGCTGGAGCTCACATGTTGGGATGGCAGATTTCACTGACGCCAGCCAACCCCAGGCAGCCCTGAGAGCCAGGGCTGAGCTAAGTGCATTCTACCCAGGATTATACTCATCCTCATCCTCACCACCACACCCCACCCTTGCACTCAGTAAAATAAGAATTTTCATTATGGAGTACAGAAAGGTCAACAGAATCGCCCGAAACAGCACAGCCAGCAGTGGCCGAGCTGAGTTTACACTCGGGGCTGCCCGATTCCAGGTGCCCCACATCTATTTCCAGGAGGTCATGGCGCTTACCCAGTGTCAGCCTCCTCTGCAGGCCAGGCCTGCAGACCCTTCCCAGTGGGCAGCAATTCTGGCCTGCATTTCTAAACCTTCTGGAAATGACTAACAAAGCCTCCCCATCCCCCATGTTTCTTTTTCCTCCTAAATGAGGAGTGTCCCTGCTGACTGCCCTTTGATGAGGGAGGCTCCGGTGGGAAGGGGGACCCATGAGTGGCAGCTCAGGGAGCTATGGTGTTGCCCCACCAGCATTTTCAGAATCTTCTGGAGAGCTGGTGAAAATACAGATTCCTAGTTCCCCCAAGCCCTCCTGAGGGACCTAGGAATTTGCATTCCACAAGCTTTCCTGAAAATTCTGATGCACGCTAAAGTCTGAGCTCCAAAGGAGAACGGGAAGCCACAGGTTTCCTGCTGTGCCAGTTTTGTCCTGCCTAAATGCCTTGCTTGAGGGAGAACATGGGGATCCCCTCAGGGGTCCCGCTGAGCCTCTATCTGGTCCCGAATTACCTGCTCAGATGCCAGCCGCCAGCCAGGAATTGCCTTCTCGCTGCCTCTCCCAGCTGGCCCCTCAGACACAAGGAAGATTAACTGGCAGTAGCTGGGCCGTGTGCAAAGGATTAGCAGGTGCTGAATGGGGGCGGGGGAGAAAAGAGGCTGTTGATGCCCAGGGAACCAGCAGCCCCACCACCTCCCGGTGTCCAGCAAGGATGTGGGCCCTAGGGAAGGGCCCCTGCATGGCCCAGGTCTGGAGCACCATGAATTGCCATGGGACCTGCCTGGGTTACCAGGAGCCCGGCTTCCCACACACCTTGGCCAAGACACAGAGTGGCTCATGGGAGAATGACAGCCTGGAGTTCCCATACGATGCCTGGAGACTCCTCAGGGTGGCAGGGGCTTGTCAATTCCCACCCAGTGGTGGCAAGAGGCGTACCCCAACTCTCCAGCCCCAAGGCCAGGACTCAGGCAGGTTCTCTCTGGCTTAGAGTCTTCTCTGGGAAGGGTCTCAGCAGCTGTGCTTTGGGCTCTGCCAGAAAGGCTGTGTCCCAGGGTTGGGCCTGGAGGATGGATCAAGGCCTGGCAGATGACTCAGGCATCCAACCTGCCCTGTGAACTGAGGTTGGACACTAGAAGGGATACGGAGATCCAGGAGGAGAGGGTGCAAGGGACAGGGCCAAGGAAGGGGCACTCAGTGTGGTGCCACCGAGGAATATTTGGCAAAGGGGCAGGACTTGATTGAATTATCTGCAGCATTTCTAGAGTTTTTCCTTTCCTTTCTTTTCCTTTTTTTTTTTTTTGGCGGGGGGGGCACAGTTTCTCTCTGTCACTCAGGCTAAGCGCAGTGGTGCAATCATGGCTCATTGCAGCCTCAACCTCTCAGGCTTAAGTGATCCTCCCACCTCAGCCTCCTGAGTAACAGACTACCCATGTGTGCTGCCATGCCAGGCTAATGGCTAATTTTTATTTTTTATTTTTAGAGACAGGGGTCTCGCTATGTTGCCCAGGCTGGTCTCAAACTCCTGGATGCAAGCAATCCCCCTGCCTCAGCCTCCCACAGCGTTGGGATTACAGATGCGAGCCACTGCACCTGGCCTACACGTCTTCCTTTGTGCCTGGCAGTGTGCCAGCCTTGGCACACAGAGCAAGACAGGCATAGGCCTTGTCTTCATGGAGCTTCCATTTCAATGCGGGAGATTCCTGACAAATAAAGGGATATTGCAAATGATGCTAAGTGCCATAAAAGAAACAAACAGGGCAGAGGCGTGCGCTGTGGAGGGCAGTGGGGGCAGGTAGGCAGGTCGCTATGACGAGGTAGATACATATTTGAGCTGACACATGAAAAGCAAGAAACACTCAGCTGTGAAAAGAGCTGGGTGAATGGTGCTCCAGGCCAAGGACACTGCAAGGAGAAAGGTTCCGAGGTTGGAATGAGCCTTGAGGAGCAGAATGCAGCCGGGGGGGCCCGGAGCTTAGTGGGTGCAGAGGAGAGTGGTAGGGATGAGGCTGACGGGGGCAGGGGGCAGATGTGAGGCCTCTAGGCCACAGGAAAGAGTGTAGTTTTAGATGATGGTTTTGAACAGGGGTTGGGCATGATCTGTGTGGCTTTGTGTAGTGGGCAAGTCTGGAAGCAGGAAACTGGTCTGGAGGTTGCAGAGGGACAAGCCGATTGATGACTGCATGACCCCTGGCTTCCCCTCCAGTGCTGGGCTTCAAGACCTCTGATAATCCAACCTCCACAAGGCAAGTGAGGCAAAAGAAAGTTCTTTCTACCATCAAGGCCAAACCCCAATGGTAAAGCTCAAGGTACTGCCTGACCCTTCGCTACAAATATGCCAGGCTGCAAGGGCCAGAGCTCCTCCCCAGGGAACAGCAGGGAGCCCTTCTGCTTTGCCTGGGCCTGTAAGTAACACAGGTGACATTCACCTTTGCCTGCAGCCTGATGGGAGGGGTGACGGGGCTTGGACTATGCTGGTGGGAGTACAGATAGGAGAAGGGAAAAGAGAGGGAAAAGGGGGCATGGAGGGGCTCACCGTGGGCAACTGGGTGGCTAGTTTAATGGGTGAACCAGTAAACCACCCATGGCTGGTTTACACAGGTACTGAAAAGAAGAAACCTGGGGCTAGAAGTTTGGAGGAAGAATTTTGGGTGAAAAACCATGAGCATTACTTGATGTCTGAGAGAGGCTGGGCGCAGTGGCTCATGCCTATAATCCTAGCACTTTGGGAGGGCAAGGCAGGTGGATCACCTGACGTCAGGAGTTCGAGACCAGCCTGGCCAACATGGCGAAACCCTGTCTCTACTAAAAATACAAAAATTAGCCAGGCATGGTGGCAGATGCCTATAATCCCAGCTACATGGGAGGCTGAGGCAGGAGAATCGCTTGAACCCGAGGGGCGGAGGTTGCAGTGAGCCAAGATCGCACCATTGCACTCCAGCCTGGGCAACAGAGCAAGACTC
>PVKV010019721.1:0-41933 GCA_004027835.1 Alouatta palliata | reverse complement strand
AAGTGCTGGGATTACAGGTGTGAGCCACCGTGCCTGGCCTGTACCTCCATGTTAACAGCAATCTTATTCACAATGGCCAGAAAGTAAAAGCAAACAGGTAACCACCAATGGATGAATGGTTGCTATTGTTACTTTTCTTACACTGCATACACATGTCCCACATTTCCACTTTCCTCCTTTCCAATCTGTGTGTATTCTGAGCAATGCCTATGGTAGGTAACATTAGGCCCCAAGTGAACACTCTGACCCCAGGTGGAAATCTAGCCTCAGATGGACATGAGGCTCCAGGTGAACACCCAGCCCCTATGTAAATATTGGGCCACAAGTGGATACCAGTCCCCAGGTAAATATAAGGCCCCAGGTCAAAACCCAGGCCCCAGATGGCCCTCAGGCCCAAGGTGGACACAAAACCAAAGGTATACCTCTGGCACCAGGTTCACACCCAGGCCACATTTGGACACAATGCCATAAGTGGACAACAGGCCCAAGAAGAATATACCAATGCCCCAGGTGGACATCCAGGCTCAAGGGAGACATCGGGCCTCTGACACACAGCAGGTCCAGGGTAAACATCAGATCCCAGGTGGACCACCAGGTGCCAGGTAGACATTAGGTGTCAGTTGGACAAGAGGTCCCAGGTACATACCCAGTCCCTAGGTGAAAAGCAATGCCCCAAACAGGACTCAGGCTCACAATTGATACCAGGCTCCAGATGAACATCAAGCTCCAGGGGGACACCAAGGTCCCAGGTAAACAACAGGCCCCAGGAAGACACCAGGCCCAAGGTGGACACTCAGGCCCCACATGAACACTAGGCCTCACTCAGATGGACACTAGGACACAGATAAGTACCCAGTCCCCCGGTTGACAACATAGCCCAGGCAGCACAATGGCCCCAGTGAACACCAGGGCACCACAGGACAGCAAAACCAAAGGTGATTCCCATGTCCCGGGTAGCCAGGCCCCAGGTAAACACCAGGGCCCAGGTACACATCAGGCCCCAGGTGGACATCAGGCTCCAGCAGGATCCCCAGGACCCAGGTGAACATCCAATCTCAAAATGGACATCAGGCCCTAGGAAGACAGCAGGCTACAGGTGAACATCAGGGCCCCTGTAGACACCCAGGCCCCAAGTAGAAAAAAGGTTACAGGTGGATACCCAGTACCCAAGAAGACCGACTAGGCTCTAGGTGTACACTAGGTTGCAGGTGCACATCAGGGCCCTGGCAGACACCCAGGACTCGGGCAGAAACCAGGATACAAATGAACATCAGGCCCCAAATGGACACCAGGCTTCAGGTGGACATCAGGCCCCAGGTAGGTATCAGGCCCCAGGTAGGTATCAGGTCCCAGGTGAACATCCAGTCTCAAGGAAGACTCATGCCTCAGAAATATCCCTAAAACCCAGAAAGCCATAAAGTCCCAGCTGGACATCAGGCCCCAGGTTGACACCCAGGCTCCAGGTGGATACCAGGCCTCCAGTGAACATCAGGCCCCAGGTGAACACCCAGGCCCTAGGTCAACATCAGTCTCCAGGTGAACCAAGTGGAAATCAAAACCCCACATGTCCAGAAATTAGACCCCATGTGGACATCCAGACCCCAGGAAGTCTTCAGGCCCCAGTGGACACTCAGGTTCCAGGTGGATATTCAATCGCAAGATGACACCCAGGCCTCAGGTGAACAGCAGCGCAAGGAGAATTCCAGGCCCCAGATGAATAGCAGGTCCAGATGACAGGTAGACAGCAGGATAGGTAGACAGCAGGATCCTGGTGGACACAAGGCCCAGGTGGATACATAAGACCCTGGTGAACATTGGGCTCCACATGGACACCCAGGCCCCAGAAAAACACCAGGCCTCAGGAGGATACAAAAATTCAAATAAACACTAGGCCCCAGGGTGAAATTAGGTCCAAGGAGGACATCAAGCTTCAAGTGACAACCAGGCCCCAGGTGGCTATACAGGCCCAAGTGGATACCAAGCAAGTACCAGACTGACATCCAGGGCCCAGGAAAATGCCAGGTGCCAGAAAAACAACAGGCACAAGGTAGACATAGGCCCCAGGAGCACACCAAATGCCAAGTGGATACCTAGCACCCTGGCAAGTAACAGACCTGAGGTGAAAATTCAGTCTCCAGGAGAGCACCAAGCCCCAGGCAAACACCAGGCCCTGGGAGGACACCAAGATACAAATGGACATCAGGCCTCAGGTGGACACACCAGGATCTAGGTGGACATCAGCCCCCAAGTTAGTGTCAGGCCCCAGCAGAACACCCAGTCTCAAGGTAGACATTAGGCCCTAAGGAGACAGTAAATACCACATGAACACTGTGCCCCAGGTGGACACCAGGTGTCAAGCAGACACGCAGTCCCCAGGTGGACACCAGGTACCAGGCAGCCTGATGAGGCTCCAGGTGGACACCAGGCTGCAGATAGTCCCAGGCTGGGAAGCTGATAGCCAGGCCCAGGTTACTACCCAGGCCACAGGTGGCATCAGGCACCCAGCTGATACCCAGACCCCAGGGGAACACCCAGGCCACAGGTAGACAGCAAGAAACTAGTGCACCCCAGGCACCCAGGCAGATGCTTAGGCCCCTGGTGAACATCGGGCCCCAGCTAGACACCCAGGTCCCAGGTAAACACCCAAGCCCCATATGTCAGGTCATTAGATCCCATATGGACAACTAGGACCCAGGAAGTCATCAGGCCCTGGTGGACACTGAGACCCCACGTGAACATCCAGTCCCAGGTTGACACACAGGCCTCAGGTGAACACCAAGCCCTAGGAGAACTCCAGGCCCCAGCAGAAGATCAAAGCACCAGGTGGACACCCAGGGCCTAGATAACTACCAGGCCCCATGTTTCCATCAGGCTCCAGGTTTTCATCAGGCCCCAGGTGGATATTGAACTCTAGGTGGACATCAGCAAATGCCCAGGTATCAGGTCAAAACAAGGACCCTGATGAACATCATGACCCCTGGTAAACATGAGGCTTCAGGTGGACTTGTGACTCTAAACGGACATCAGGCCCTGGATGGACACCAGGGCCCATATGGATACCTACACCCCTGGTAAGCACCAAGCCCCAGATGTACATCTAGGTCCAAGTAAACACCTAGGCCTCAGAGGTCCGGACATCAGGTCTCATGTGGAAACAGGGTCCCAGAAAGTCCTCGAGCACCAGGAAACATTCAGGCCTCAGTTGGATATCTTGTCCCAAGTTGACACCAGGCCTCAGGTGGACACCAGGTGCTAAGAAAACGTCAGGTCCCAGCTGAGATCAACCCTTGGGTGGTCACCTGGGCCTCACCTAAACACCCAGCCCCAGGTTTACATAGGACCCCAGGTCACATTAGGCTCCAGGTAGACACTGGACTCTACAGTTTCCAGGTTCACAGCCACACTTCAGGAGGATACCACAGTCCAGATAGCTGTAAGACTCCATCCAGACACCAGTCCTCAGGTAGAGAATCTAGGCCCCAGATGGACATCAGTTTCTGGCTAAACACCAAACCCCAGGTGGGTATCTAATCCATAGATGGACATCAGGCACCGGCTGACACATAGGCCCTATACCCCAGCTGGACATGAGGCCCCAGGTACATACCCAGTCCCCAGATGACTATCAGGCCCTAGGTGAACACTGGGTCCTAGATGAACATCAGAAACCAAGTAGTTACCCAAACCCCTGGGGAACATCAGACTCCAGGTGGACAGCAGGACCCATGTGGGCAACCAGGTCCAGAGGTACAACAGGTTTCACATGGACACCCCAAGTGGATACCAAGCCCTCAGGTGTACACACCAGTCCTCAACAACCGAGAAGTCACGTATTCTCTGGTCAAACACAATAAAGTCTCCCCAGAAAATACGTATTTGGGAAACTGAAAAGTACACTTCTCAATCATTCTGAAATAAAGGAACTCATAATAAAAGGCCAAATACATACACAAGAAACAATCATGAAACTCCAACATCCATCATGAGTGCAAAGCTGCTCCACTAGTCCCAGAGCAAGATCGACCACAGGCTTTGCATGGAGGACACACAGATTAGAAGGGAAGAATAGAAATGTGGGACCTGAGATTGCAATATAAGAAAAGAGAAAGAGGCAGCTATGCATACCAAGACATCTACGTAAGAAAGGGTGACACGAAGAAATAACCCAGGCCTGGTTTCCCAGGAAACATGAGAAACCACACTGCGAAATGAAATGACAGGCTGAATCAAGCCCTGCCTAGATTTTCAACTGTGGTTTTCTCCAAGACAGCTTAAAAGCCTATAAAGTGCTAAGGCCAACTGGAATGTGTCCTACCCACCTTGCAGTAATTTATCACTGGGAAAAGATACTGAAACCAATGCAGGTCAGGAGCTTACCTTGGAGAAGCTTCCTGCAGTCCCTGGGTGCCACTGGCTGGCTCTGTGGCTTTCTCAGAGGGCCCGTGTCCTCAGCCTGGCCCCTTCCCTCAGCTCCAGTGTGTGGCCACTAATGACCTGAGTGGACGAGCCTGGGATCCTGGCACCCTCGAGGAGCCACCCTGTGTGCTCACATGGGTTCCTGGTGATGGGCAGTGCAGCACTGTCCCTCTCAAGAGCCAGTCCTTTCCCAGGGCATGGCTACAGGGCCCCAAGTCTAGCACCCACCTGACATCTTCACACCATGGGCAAAAAAGCAGGGGGGACTTATCCAGGCACCACCTTCCTCACTGTGTGTGCAGGAGGGTGAGTTCCTGAATGACGAGAGGTGGGGCCAGGGCAGCTCTGCACCCATTCTCCACAGGAGAGGGAGAGTGCATAGGGACACACCCCTTCCTGGCGGACATAAGGTCCTAGTAGACACTGAGGCCCCAGAAAAACATCAGGCCACAAGCAGACACTAAACATCAGATACCAAGTCGATACCAGGTCCCAGGGGGACTCCAGTCCCTGAATAGATATCAGATCCCAGGTGGACATCAGGTCACTGTTTGGCACATAGGCCCCAGGTGGACACCGGGGCCCAGCTTAATATCAGGCCACAAGCGAATGCACAGCCCTCAGGTAAATACCAGGCCCCAGGTGGACACAAGGCCCCAGGAGGTACATACCAGGCCCCAGGAGGAAACCAGGTACCAGATGGACATCAGGTATCTTGGTGTACATCAGGTCCCAGGTGGACAAATAAGTCCCAGTGGAACTCCAGATTCCAAGTGGGTGTCCAAGCCCTAGGTTAACAGGAGGAGACATGATCATATAGGGAACCCTAAAGATTATACAAAAAACCTACTACCAATAATAAATATAGTAAAGTTGCAAGATACAATACTGATATATAAAAATAAGTGGCACACCCAAGCACCAATAGTGAAATACCCAAGAAAGAAATCAGGAAAGCTATTTCATTACCAAAAATAGTGATACATAGGGATAAACTTAACCAAAAATGCAGAAGATCCCACAGTGAAAACTATAAAATATAGATGAAAGATATTAAAGCAGACACAAATAAATGGAAAGATATGCCATGTCCATGCACAAGAAGAGAACACTGTTAAAGTATCACCCAATGTGATCTACAGAATCAATGCAATTCGTGTTAAATTACAAAAGACATTCTTCATAGAAAAAAGCCATCCTAAAATTCACATGGAAATGCAAAATACCTCAGATAGACAAGAGTATCTGGAATAAAAAGAAAAGCTGGAGGCATAATAATATACTACAATCTATAATAATCAAAACAGCAAGGCACTTTCAAAAAAAAGGGGGACATGGGAGAGACAGAGAGACGAACAAATGACAGACAGCCATAAACAAATTAAACAGAATAGAGAAATTATAAATTCATGCATTTACGGTCTACTCATTTTTAACAAAGGCACCAAGAATGCACATTCGGGAAGGACAATGTCTTCAATAAACTGAACTGTGCTAGGCAAACTCAGCATCCGCATACACAAGAATACATCTAGACCATTATCTTACCATATACAAAAATCTACTCAAAGTAAAGATTTAAATTCAGGACCTGAAACTATCAAAGTGCTAGAGAAGAAGACACAGGATAAGTGCTTCATGAAATTGGTTAGGACAAGGAATTTTCAAAAAGATACCAAAAGCACAAGCAACAAAAGCAAAAATTGAGTTACATTAAACCTAAAAGCTTCTGCAAAGCATACGAAGCAATCAGTAGAATGAAGAAACAACCCAGAGAATGGAGGAAAGTATTTGCAGACTATGCATGAGGCAAGGCGTTAATACACAAAATATGTAAAGAACTCCAGCTACTCAAAAGCAAAAACACAATCTGATTTTAAAAATCTACCCAAAACCTTTGTCCCCTACCATTATTTTCCCACTTTCTTTTCCCAACCGCTGTGGTCCCCTCCCTCTCGCCCCGCTTTTTCTTCCTCCATCTACCCCTAAACGTTTTCTCCCCACCGTCTTTTTGCAACACCTTCTCCTTCTCGCCATCCTCTTTTCCCTTTGGCACTAACCACCCTCTTTACCCCCATCCATCTATCCCAAAACTATTTTCCCCCTCCTACAACTCCGGCCGCGCTGCAGTCTCTGCCGCCACCACCAACTGCAGTGAAGTGAGCCACGAAGCCAAAACCTCCACCCTGCAGCATACAGCAGGTGTCTACCCTTTCTCCTGGTCCTCTAAGCTGGGTACCTAGCGGCACTACCAGCAGATACAAGAACCAGAACTGGTGCAACTGCCCGTCAGCATTATTTATATACAGAGGTTGCACACGGGTTCCAGGACTGAATATTCTGATTGGATGAGAAAAATCCTCGAGGCTTACTCGGATTGGACTTTATTATCATATTCTGATTGGATGAGAGCAAGTCTTAAAACAACCAATCACAGCATGAAAATAAAGTCCAATCAGAGTAGGTCTAGAAGTTTTTCTCTCATCCAATCAGAACATGTAATACAGAAACCCTAGGTGCAACCTCAGTATATATAAAGCATGCTGAGGCTGCGTTAGGCTAGTTCAGGTTCGTCTGTGTGCACGCGTTGAGTTACTCTGTGCTCGGCTTAGAGTTAAGAGAAGGGGGAGCCAGTTGCTGCCCGCTAGCGGCTGCGGCCTGCGGGATGCTGCACTGCCTTGCTGTAGTTGCTGGTGGCGACGGAGCGCGGTTGGAGCTGTAGGAGGGCCAGAGCTTCTCCTGCTGGGCTGGAGGACAAGGAAAAGGGAGAGCCAGCAGCTGGAGGCTGGAGTCTGCGCCACTGTGGCTGGCCTTGATGCAGTTGGTGATGACGTTGGAGACTGCAACTCTGCCAGACTGGTAGAAACGTGGCAGGGTAGGTGAGTTATCTGGGGCTGCGCTACACTCCTGGCAGGGGTGGGGGGCAGGGGAGGCGGGAGGCGGGAGGGGGTTGGGTGTCCTACTGGGGCTTCACTGCCTGTGGCAGAGAGCTGGTTCAGGGATTATCCGGGGTTGCATTGCTGGCGTTGAGGTGGGGTTGCTGGCTATCGGGGGCTATGCTGCTCGTGTGGAGGCGGGGGACGGTTGTGTGCAGTAACGCGCACTGTCGGTGGCGTTAGGGGCGCTGTCCTCTGCAGCACTGCCCTCGGCCAGGGGCAGACTGAGTGGAGTTATCCGGGTCTACAGTGCTGGTAGTGGGGGGTGGTTTAGGGGCATTGTTGGGTGCTGCACTGCCCATGGCTGGGGGTGTGCTTTCAAGGGCTGCATTGCCCGTGGTGGGGTGGTGGGGGTGGATTTGGGGTACTATTGAGTGCTGCAACATTTGTGGCATGGTGGTGGTGTGGGTGCCATCAGGTACTACACTGCCTACAATGGGGGGGTGTTTTAGGGGCGGTATTGGGGTTATACTGCCTGCAGTTGGCACAGGGTGTGTTGAGAGTGCTATCTGGGGGCTACCCTGCCCGCGGCAGGGGGCAGGTTAGGGATGCCATTAGAGGCTGCACTTCTAGCTGCGTTGGTGGGCTGTGGAGGTGGCAGTGCAGGGACAGCGCTGGCCTCCAAAGGGACCTGTTTTTCTCTTCCCGGTCTCCAGACTCTAGAGGGCGATCTCCTGCTTGTCCAATCCTGAGTATGGCACAGGGCCCCCACGCCCACTGGTTCCCTGGCCTGCGTCCTCATGCTTTGTGTTGCAGAAACTTCTTGTAGTGAGCACCACGGGTTGGGGGGAGAACAGGGCACTATAGGTAGAGGCATCAGGAAGGGGAACCAGCACTAGGGTGGGGAGGGCTGATTGGGTGTGAGTTTCTGCTACTCCTGTTCCCTGAGGAGCACGGCTTTGCTAGACCCAGCAATTCCTGGCCAGCTGGACCTGGCCAGGGCCCTGTTTCAGCGAAGACCCTCAGATTCGTGCCAAGCTGCATTTCCTAGCCAACTTGTGCCAGAAGAGGAGGCTGGACTTTAGAGAGTGAGTGTGAGTGCCTTCGCTGAAACTGTTTCCTGCCACCCAGTGACGAGCATGACATGGCGAAGCTCTAATGCTACCACTCTGTGCAACCTATTCTAGGCTTTTCTGGCTTTGGCGGCCCAGCTGCTCCAAGCCAGGTTGGAGGAGGAGGAGAGAAGGAGGAGTCAGCCTGAGGATGGCAGCTCTGCACCTCACCTCATGTGGTTGGTGGTGGAGATGGAAACGGCAACTCGACGGGAGTGGTAGGAGAGTGCACCTGCAAGGGCCAGGTGGTAGGAACCTTGTAGGCTGGGTGCATTGAGGGCGACAGCTAGTGGTGGCGGCAGCAGCAGCAAGTCTGAGGGCCCAGAAGGGGGAGTAAGGAGTGCTGCAGGGCCCAGCCCAGCCTGGGGTGGGGAGGAAGCTGCGGGTGCTGTATTACAGGCGTCCGTTGCAGCCGTGGAGGAGCAGCCAGGGCAAGGAGGAGTCCTCCCCTTTCTCCTGTAGTCTTTGGAGGGTGCCCTTCTGCTGGTGCCTTAGCCAGGCGTGAGTGGCAGCATTTTCTTATTCTTAACAAAATTTAGGGAGTTACTATTCGTGTGTCTTTTTACTTGTTTTTTGTTGTTGTTGTGATAGTCTTAGACGTTTTAAAATTTCATGAGTCGCAGAAGGGATAAAAGGTATCATAATAGGCCTTCTAATTCCTGCACCTGTTCTTTTTCCTTTCATCCAGTCTGTATTTTTTCTTGTTTCTCATTTTCTTTGGCCGCTGCTTCTATTTCATGCTTCTATTATTGTTTCTCCTCCTCCTTTTTTTATGCCAAACAATGGCCTTAACATACAACAAACCAATACTGAATTAAAAATAAAGTATCACTGTGTTGTATTCTTAAAATAACTGGTTCCTTCCTATGTTTTAGAGATGAGGGAAAAAAATTAGTTGTATAATTAGTTACTTGAGTAGCTATGCTTGCACGATCCTGTTAACTAGTGTTCCATTATTGGAACGTTAAGCATGTGGGAGTACTTAAGTCTTCCTGCTCAAGGTCAGGTGTGATTTTTCACTCATGTAAAAATACAAAACATTGCAACCTCCAGCATAAATGGGCTAACGCCTTGTAAGTAATTATTGAAGGAATTAAAAAATGAAGCATCACATGAAATATTGGTAGCAAACAGCCATTTCATCTTTCTGACGTTTTTCTTCAGATATGCAAGAGACATACTGATAATAAGTTCCAATTTATGAGATGATTAAGTGAACCATATTTCCTTCATTTTATTTCTCTGCCACCATTTTTGAAAGTATTGTCATATGCATGAGCAAACCTGGTTCCTCACCACATCTTTGCAATTGGAAAAGGAAGGGAGAGAATCATGTATAATGTTTTAAGGCAAAGATTTGCAACCCCAAAACAAGGCTTTATTAAGTTTTGCCTTTAAGAACCTGCAGTGTTGAGCCCTCTTTTATTCATAGTATGACTATTTTTGGTATTTTTTTTAAACTGATTAGAAGTTTATGCATTTTATTGACTGCTTTAAAGACAATCTATGTTGTGTCATTTTTCAAGACCACAGAAATGTGTAAGGCCTATAATTTTGATACTTGTTAGTTATTTTTAAGGTTATGAGCATGTAAACTACTGTCGTCGATACATGAAACAATATGTGTAGATACCACTGGATAGCTTATTTAGAGTATCTAAATTTTCTTCTAGAGTAGATTGGTTGCAGTGTCTTGGTGTGTTTCTCAGTGTTTTAAAGCATATAGAAATTTGAATACTGTTTAACCTCATAGAGTTCTTTGTTTATAGGTTTAATATTTCTAAAGACATAACAGCCCCCTTTAAGATTAAGTAATATTAATAAAATGTGAAATATATAGGGTTAGGATCCAACAATCTCAGGAAAATTATTAAATTATGTAGCTATAGAGCAGGAATGAAACTCAGGTTCTATGATCTAGGGCAGAACGTGCTGGGGATGCCATTGTTCCCCTTCCTCCTTTACACTGAATGGACCAGTAGAGAAGAAGGAATGTGTTTCGCCTTTCTGTAGATAACACACTTGCTTCATTCCTTCCCAGCTCTCCATCCGCAAGAGGGATGACCCCCATGACCAGCGCTTCCTCATGGTGATGAAGGGGGCCTCTGAGCACATCCTAGAGAAGTGCAGCACCATCCTGATCAATGGCGAGATCAATGGCGGCCGCTGGACAAGAGCACCGCCAAGACCTTCCACACGGCCTACATGGAGCTGGGCGGGCTGGGCAAGCACATGCTGGGTGAGTGTGGTGGCAGACCCTGCCCATCACCTGGTAGGCACAGAGATGAGGCAGGCTCCTTGAGGACCTGTGACCTAGCCGAGTGGCTGTGGCATCCATGATAAGCAGGATGGGAACAAGGGGACCACCAAGCAGGGCGGTGTGGCCTCCAGAGAAGCAAGCTCAGGGAAGACTACAGAAGGAGGTTAAATTTTTCAAACTGAGCCTTAAGTGACTGCATTTGAGGAGAGATGGGGGAAAGTATCCAGGGCCCAGGGAACAGCACAGGCCAAGCACAGAAGCAGAACAGCGTGGGGCGCACAGGGCGCTGCAGGCAGGTGAGACGGCACGGTCACAGAAACAGGGCTTGAGGGCTAGATTAGAGGTCATGAGATGGGGGCCTTGAACATGCGGTGAGGAGCCAGGTTTCATCCTGTGGTCAGTGGGGAACACCGAGGGCTGTGCCGCCAGAGTGAGCTGGGCAGCATTGGGGCTGAGGAAGGACAGTCTTTGACGGCAGCAGGGAGAGGAGAAATGTGCACCTCCCTAGGAGGCGGCTGCCCTTGCTCAGGAGAAAGAGATGGGAATTTGATTGGGATGATAGGAATGTAAAGGAGGGATCAGGGGCCAGAGACTTCATAGAGGTAGAATTGGTAAGACTTAGACCCAATTAGAGGAGAATAGTCAATTTAAAAATGATTAAGCTTCCTGTTTAGCAACTAGGAAGAGTGATGCCAGTGATGCAGATGAAGTGTCAGGAGGGAAGGAACCTTAGAAGTGCAACCACAGTGGGAGGAGACCAATGGGGGTGCCTGCAGTTTTGTCACAGGGGACCCTGTATCTTGTCAGCACTGGGGCCGGTGGTGCCCCATCAGGACCACAGAATGATGAATTCAAGGAAACAGAAGCGTATGTTTGACAATCCGGCTCATTAAACAACATGAAAGTCCTTGCCAATGTAGACGGAATCTGTGGAATGTGTGTTTCTAAAGGCTGTTTGAGTTGGCAAAGCAGATGAAAGATAAATGAGATGGTAATGCTTCAGGCATCCAATAACCCAAAGCACCGGGTATTCTCCTCAGGATTGATGCCCACTTGTGTTTGACCTCCCAAAGCCTGCTCTACTGACATTTTGCAAAGCAGTGGGCCAGGCTGAAAATAAATTGGATGTGAAAGCTGATCACATGATCTTGGAGGTCCCACCAGACACAAGAGTCCCTTCATCTCAGCCTATGAGGGGCTGAAGCCTTCTGAGAAAAGGATGGCTTGGCCCCATTCCTGCTGGCCTTTCTCTTGGGCTTATCTTGATCTAACACTGAACTTCGTGCCCCTCCATTGAAACCCCTTGTTTCTTCACATGCTGTTTTCTCTGCTGAAAATACCCTTTCCACCTCCACCCTCCCTTTTTTCCCTAGAAATCATCTGTGCCCCTCTCAGGGTTCAGCTCACATGTGACCTCCTTAGGGAAGGTCTCTCCTGACCCTCCAGGCAGCTGAAGTGTGGCTCTGCCCTGAGACATGCACTGTGCTTGATCCCTTTAACTCTGTGCCCCACTGAGCTTCAGAAGTTGAGGTTGTGCATGCTGGGTCTTTATATGTCTAGAACTCAGCAATAGAGCAAGATATATTTCTAGAACATAGAGCCCAATGAGAGAATTATATTTGGATGAAATATGGCTTTCCTAAAAAAATTGCATTATGGAGTTGAAGAAATTAAATGATTCTGGCTTATTCTAGTGTATTGGTAAAACAGTAAAGAACTGAGGTGTATCAGCACGTTTCCCTCTTGTTTTCATTTCCTATCCTAGTTTCACTGACTCCCTAATTCATCCGTATCACAGGTTTCTGTCATCTCTACTGCCAACAGATGAGTTTCCAGAAACCTACTCATTTGACATAGAGGCCATGAACTTTCCCACCTCCAACCTCTGTTTTGTGGGACTCGTGTCAATGATCGATCCCCCTCGGTCCACTGTGCCAGATGCAGTCACCAAATGCCAGAGTGCAGGAATCAAGGTGGGGGTTATGTTCCTGGCTCAAGAAGTTCTCTCTTTATGGCATGTTCCTTTCTAATAATCTTTTTCATAGGAGATGGTCAGTATTTAGGTGTCTTCAAGTAAATATCATAATTCCTATTTTTATTTCGGTTTCACTGTGCTAAGGTTACTGAAAGTGTCCCGCAGAAACAAAATGATTGTGCCTGTGTGGAATAAACCACATAAACAGTAAGTGCAGTGAGAAGAATATCCTAGTGCCTTCAAGTGGCCAAATCTTGCCCTAGACCATAGTAAATACTAAACGGCTTTTTTACTCAATCTTGAGGTTCAACCCCCATAATCCATGTTCATCATTACTACATTAATATTAAAACTGTTGAAGCAACATGGGGCTGTCCCAAGTAGACACTCACCAGCTTTCACAAATACAGAAGGGTTCCTCTCATGTCAGACGAGGAAGCGTATGAAGCTTAGGAGCAAGGGCAGACCCAATGGGATTAGCATGTCCTCCAAAGACAGTTGTCTTGTAGACCCAGAGCTGCCACTGTAATCACCAACCACATTCTCCCAGGGCACTATGGAGTAGGCAATACTGGGCCATCCCCACTTTGATCAACCAAGTTCTTTATTGTCCGTGGGCCTTCTCGTTGTCTGTGCTCTAGGTTATTATGGTTACTGGCGATCATCCCATCACAGCCAAAGCTATCGCCAAGAGTGTGGGGATCATTTCAGCCAACAGTGAGACAGTGGAAGACATTGCACATCGCCTCAACATCCCTGTGGAGCAAGTTAACGGTAAGCACAGGAGCAGCACAGCAAAAACTCCAGTTCATGCCCATGGGGCCCCACGGGCTCTAAGGAGCTGCACTGCTTGGAACAAATCAGCTTTTTACTGTGACAGTGATGCTAGGATGGTTTAAGCTATAATTTGCATATCCATGTATTCACTCTAATTTCACTGAGCAGCCATACTGTGCCAGGCACAGAATTCACACCATGAAATGAAGCTTTACGTGTTCCTTGTTTGAAATTACAAAATCCAGTGTGCCGTAGGCACAAAACTGATGTGCCCAATTTAGAATAAGAAAAATTGAAACAAAGGGTTTGTGTGAAATTACTTGCCATAGATGCAGTTGCATATTTTGGAATAGGAAGAACCCTGTAGGTTGTTTCATGCACCGCGCCCCGACTGACCTTAGCAAGCGTCTTGCATATTTATCCACCCAGTTTTACAGCGTGTAGCTATGTAAACACACTCTTTTTTTATTTGGTAATAAATTGGATGGAAGCTTTCTAAGGAAAGTCTTTTTTCCTTGTTTCTCCTAATTATTTTAATCATGTTTATCCTTATTCTTTTAATTATGTTCATCCATCTGTTCATTCACTCATGTATTTATTCTTTCAACAATTATTTTTTGTGTGCCGACTATATACCAGGCAAGACCTGGAACTACAGTAGCAAAGCGAACAATACTACCTATACCCTTGGGGATCCTCCCATCGAGCCAAGAAGACAGACTGAAAGCTAACAATGACGTGGTCAGTGTAATGAAGGAGAAACACAGGGCCAGGGAGCTGGGCATGCAGGAGGGTGGCCCGGACTGTGCGTGCTCTCTGTGAGTCAAAGACTCCAATTTCTGAGGAGGAGAAGTGTTCATTAGCTGGGTTATGCTTTCACGCTTGTGGGGAGACAAGGGAAAGACCGATGCATCTCTTCAGTTTCCCCAAGCACTTGGGCCTTTTAGGGACACACAGCTGTCAGGTCGTAACAAATTACCAAGTCAGACAACCAGCCAGCATTGGGTCCCGCCTCTGGGCACAGCAACAGTACCCCAAGTCTAAAGTCTTGCAATGCTTTTTGCTATATATAACATCTCTCTATGAAAACAAGTTTGGGGCTTGTTTATTTGTTTAGTTTTGTAAAATAATAGGATTATACTTTTTTTTCACTTTCAAATTTAAAAAATAAAACCTTATTTTGAAATGGAGTCTCACTCTGTCTTGCAGACTGGAGTGCAGTGGTGAGATCTCAGCTCAATGCAACATTTGCCTCCCGGGTTCAAGAAATTCTCCTGCCTCAGCCTCCCAAGTAGCCGGGACCACAGGCATGTGCCACCACGCCTGGCTAATTTAAAAAAAAAAAATTTTGTAGAGATGGGGGCTCTCACTATTTTGCCTAGGATGATCTTGAACTCTTGGCCTCAAGTGATCCTCGTGACTCAGCCTCCCAAAGTGCTGGGATTACAGGCATGAACTACTGTGTTTGGTCCTGAACAGGCAGTTTTTAAACCTCCTTTTACTTGTGAAGTAAAGCGTTGTTCCAGGAAGTGCCACCTCTCACCTGTTCAAGTAAGGATAAAGCTACCTGGTTTTTTATTCCTATTGTTATATGGCACCAGGAAATGGTGTGATTTTTTAGCCTCAGTTTGCCCTCTTAAAATGGAGACTAAAGTGCTCCCAGGACTTATAACTCCTGTTACCTCGCTGGAGCATTAGGTATCAAGGACACTGGGTTCCAGGTCAAGTCAGACAGGCTTCAGCCAGCATCCTGACTGGAACAGTGCTTCAACCTAAGGTCTGCCCTTGGGCCTCACTCAGTTTCTTCTGGCCCTTCTAGGGATGCCAAGGCTGCTGTGGTGACCAGCATGGAGCTGAAGGACATGAGCTCAGAACAGCTGGATGAGACCTTAGCCAACTACCCAGAGATTGTCTTTGCCCGGACATCCCCCCAGCAGAAGCTGATCATCGTGGAGGGCTGTCAAAGGCAGGTGGGTGTCCAGCAGTGCCCAGAGGACTGACAGGCCCATCACTGTCCATGGGCAAGTGCAGAGGTCTGGATCTCACATCAGGCTGTGGTGCCTTTGAAACCTCAAGAGAGAGTTCTTGGCTCATCCTCATCACCTGACCTCTCCATCCTCTCAGGTGGGCTGGCCCCTGTTCTCCTTTGAGACCCCCACCACATGTTCCCCGAAAGACTCACTCCAGCGCCTGCATTTTATCATGAGAGCTCGAGGCTTATGAGGTGAAGCACTTGGCACTGTGGTAGGGGTGAGTAAAAAAAGATTTAAAATGCAGAGATATAAAACAAAAAGTATGAAGACATAAAACACCTGCGCGTTAGGTTTTCCTCATTTGCACACATCTTGTTTGGAGCTCCTTGTTCCTGCTGCCAAGATTCCTCATCTTTATCATTTCCCATAAATGGGCCCTTTAGTTCAGCCGTAATGGTCCTCACAGCCTCAAGAAAAAGGGAGGCCGTGCTGCCCCTGCCAGGCCTGCTCACTCCCACTTTCTCCCTGGGTCCCCCGCCACAGGATGCCGTTGTTGCTGTGACAGGGGATGGAGTTAATGACTCTCTGGCTCTAAAGAAGGCAGACATTGGGATTGCCATGGGGATAGCAGGTTCTGATGCAGCCAAAAATGCAGCCGACGTGGTCTTGCTGGACGACAACTTCACATCCATCGTCACTGGTGGAGGAAGGTGAGTGAGTCTCAGGGGTTCTTCCCAAGGGCCGGGGTCGTCTGGGGGACTAGAAGCAGGTTCTGAAGGAGAAACCTCTCTGCCTAGGGTCGCCTGATCTTTGACAACCTCAGGAAGGCTATTGCTTACACCCTGACCAAGAACATTGCTGAGCTGTGCCCCTTTCTGATCTATGTCATCACCGGGCTCCCCCTGCCCACTGGCACCATCACCATCCTGTTCATTGACTTAGGGACAGACACTGTAAGTGACTCTGAAGGGAACAGGGTGTGATGCCCACCCCACGGGAGGTCAAGTTCAAGGGCCGGGGATGGACTAAGTCAATGCTTCTCAGTTTCCAGGTGTTGGGTCCTGTAGCTCTGAATTTCTCACAGGTTCCCAGGTGGTGCCCATTTTGCTGGTCCACATGCCACACCTCAAAGCAAGGGACCAGAGGCATCTGCCAAATGTTTGGAAATTAAATCACTCTATAGTGAGGTTTTTTTTTTTTCTTGAGACAAGAGTTTCACTCTCATCACCCAGGCTAGAGTACAGTGGTGCTATCTCGGCTCACTGCAACCTCCGCCTCCTGGGCTCAAGTGATTCTTCCACCTCAGCCTCCCAAGTAGTTGGGACTACACAGACTTGTGCCACCACACCTGGCTGATTTTTGTATTTTAGTGGAGATGGAGTTTCACCATGTTGCCCAGGCTGGTCTCAAACTCCTGGTCTCAAGTGATCCACCCACTGTGGCCTCCCAAAGTGCTGGGATTACAGGCATGAGCCACTGCACCTGACCTATAGCAAACTTTTCAGGACATGAGTCTTCACCCAAAAAGAAAAAAGTCCATTGGTCAGTTTCAACCTATGTGCCTCCCTTTTCTTTCAGGAGGCACATAAGGTGAAAGCTGTCACTCAAATTAATCACCCAAATATCCACTGGGGCCCAGTGAATACAGTGATAATCCCACAGCCACCCCTTGTTAAGTAAGAGAGCCTGACCTGGGAGCCCTTTACCTAAACAGAGTAAGAAGTAGCAGTTATGAAGACTATAAAGCCTTGCCCTGCAGGAATGTCACCTAAACCGTCCCCTTTTCCAGTATCCATTTAAAGAAAGCCCCATGAAAGCTGCCCATGTGGCTGTGGCTTATGTGGGCAAGCAGGGAAAGCAACAGACAGCAAGCTCAATTCTCAGCAGGAAACTGGCTCTTCAAATTGCCCCCTTCCCCTCTCTTGATTTCTACAATACCCAGGTAATCCCTAATTCCTAGAGCGACTGGAGATATCTTTCCCTTTGAGGGGTATTCAGGTCCTCAAAGTTGATGGATCATTTTCCAAACCCAGTGCTTCTCCAAGCATGGTGCAGGCATCACCTGGGAACTTGTTAGAATGCACACTCTGGGCCTCTGGTGGACTCCTGTAGCCCCAGCTACTTAGGAGGCAAACGCAGGAGGATTGCTCCAGCTGAGGAGTTTGAGTCAGGACTGGGCAATATAGAGAATTTGTCTCTTAAAAATAAAAATTAAACAAAACATTAAATAAAATAAAAAATGTTATTCCAGGTAACTGGGCTAGAAATCATGGAAATAGGTTGTACACTCATTGTAAGGAAGGAAGGAAGGGGGGAGGGAGGAGGGAGGCAGGGAGAGAGGAAGGCAAATTCTCTGGCCCGAGCCCAGTTCTTCTGAACTGGGAAGTCTGGAAGTGGGGCACAGTGATCTGTCTTTTAGCAGGTCCTCCCAAATGGAGGGGGAGGGTGGCACAAGAAATCCTCCCTGTGGGGAAAGTGTTTTATAACCAGCGTTGTTCAGAACTGCCAGCACTGGGTGATTAAACAGCAGCTGATTTTTAAAGGCACTGTTCTTAAATTCCTGTATAGACAACACACCCTCTACTGCTTACAGCCTGGAAGGGGCAGCTGCATGCTCCCACCCACCATCCAGCTGGGGTCCCACCTGCCCCAGCCCCCTCCCCCATGGGTAGAGCAGAGCATCCTGGGGTTACACCTCACCAACCTCTTCTAGATCCCCTCCATCGCCTTGGCATAAGAGAAGGCAGAAAGTGACATTATGAACAGGAAGCCTCGCCACAAGAAGGACAGGCTGGTGAACAAGCAACTCACCATGTACTCCTGCCTGCACATTGGTACGATGAGGGCACGTTCTCTCCGTCACACCAGGGCCTGCCCTGAGAATTGAATTCACTGGAGTCCAGGGCACAGCCAGAAAGTGTGATTTTCCTGTGGGTGCCTGGGTTGGGGAGGAAGGGGGAACCGAGAGGAGACAGGATGAGGCAGTTCCCTGGGGCCATCATAGAACCTATGTCCTATCCCTTGTTCTTTCAGGCCTCATGCAAGCCCTGGGAGCTTTCCTTGTATATTTCACCATCTATGCGCAGGAGGGCTTTCTGCCCCACACTCTCATTAACTTGCGGGTAGAATGGGAGAATGACAACGTGATGCAGATCACTATGGGCAGGAATGGGTGAGTGATGGGAGCCCTGCCTCAGAGTCCCCCTGATTCTCCCCATGCTCACTGACCGGCCCAGACTTACACAGAACCTCTATGTCCCTGAACAGCCTGGAAAAGCTCCAATTAATAGGGCAAAAGGCCCCCTTGCTGACACGTGCTTGACTTTTGCTGGGTGTCAGGACACAGCCTCCTCTCTGTCTAGATGCCAAGAGGTCCCTTTTTGTACTGTAGCTTTGCCATTTGTATACAAGAGTGATCAGCCCAGCCACACCTACAGTGGGGCCAAATAAATTTACATCTTTCAGGCTGGGTGCAGTGGCTCATGCCTGTAATTCAAGCACTTTGGGAGGCTGAGGTGGGAGGATACTTGAGCCCAGGAGTTTGAGACCAACCTGGTCAACACAGTGAGACCCTATCTGTGTTAAAAATAATAGTAATGATAATTTTGTAACAATTAAAATTTTCCTTACCTAGTTCAAGAAAGAAAAATGCTTCTTTCCAAACACTAGGAGGTGGTCCAGTCTCAGTCTGGGTGAGGTAGGGAGAGGGCATAAAGCTATAGAGAACTTTACTGAAATATCCTAGAAGTTTTTCTTTTGGCCTCACGGTCTCTTCCTTCTCTGCCTGTTAATAGACAAGGCACCAGAGGGAATACCTAGAATGGACTGGCTACACGGCTTTCTTTGTTGGCATCCTGGTCCAGCAAATAGCAGATCTGATCATCAGGAAAACCCAGAGGAATTCCATCTTCCAGCAGGGTCTCTTCAGGTACTGCCTGTGCCTGGCCTCCTGGGTCAGGCCTGGGCCTGCTGTGCAAGGAGGATGATGGTTTGTTATTCACAAGACCGAGTTCTGGCCACAGTTGTAACGCCAGAGGCATTGACTGTGCTGGGGGCGTGGTCCACTGGGTATATGATCATGAAGCCACAAGAATCCCAAGTCTGTCTGCTTTTGTGTGTCTTGCAGAAATAAAGCCATCTGGGTGGGGATCGCCTCACAGATCATCATTGGGCTGATCCTGTCCTATGGCCTCGGAAGTGTCACAGCCCTGAGTTTCACCATGCTCAGGTGAGTTCACCGTCAGCAACATGGAGGAAAGAGCCAGCCTCTGCTTGGAGCTGTCGCAGCCTAAATAAACCTGAGAATTCCCAAGGTTCTTCCCCCAAGTCTTTCAGAAGTGGTCAAACTGATCCCATGCTCTACGAGCCCAAAGTTTTGATCTGCATTTCCCAGAAGTGGAAATGGGTTTTCCAGACCTCACCAACCCACCTTCATCCTCATCCAACAGGTTGCTTCAAAGGCAGACATTGCTTCTAGCAGTCACAGTGCAGGTTAAACAAGGAGCTTTCCAGCTTTAGGTTGTGGGACCTCGTGGATTTGTTGTTCTTTGCAGTAAAACAGGAAAAATGAACAAGAAGCGCCATTCTTGTTGGGAGGTGGTTGGGCTATCCCTGTAGCTGAGTCAGGGCTCACCCTCCACCCCTCTGCTTCCAGGGCTCAGTACTGGTTTGGGGCTGTGCCACATGCCATCCTGATCTGGGTGTATGATGAGGTGCGGAAGCTCTTCATCAGGCTCTACCCTGGAAGTGAGTAGTCTATGATTTTAGAGGCTCTGTTTACCCACTTCAACAGACTCTCCGTTTCTGATGTACTTTTTTTCTACCTCTACAGGCTGGTGGGATAAGAACATATATTATTAAGACCACCTCACTTCCCATGTCTCCCAGCAGCACATTGGAGTGTGCTTGTTCATCTGACCATTCGCTGGGAGATTCCCCTGCAGTGCAGACATCGTCAAAACTCATAGAAGAGGAAATTTTCATGCAGAAAACTGTATGCAGGATACTCACTGATGTTTTGTACTTTAAAACTGAAATTCAACTCTTGATACATGATTTTCACTTCTAACTCCATCTCCTCATTTAAAAATATGTACATTTCAAGGTAATGATATAGGGAAGAATGGGTTTATATGTATACGAAGTTCCTTGATGTTGATAGTCTTATGTAACCCAGGCGTCTACTGGGATCTGCCTTAAGCTAGGATTGCTCAGAACTACTTTCCACACGCTACTAAAGGATCAGTGACCACCCTAAGATTTCTGCAACTCTGCTGAGAAGGTATGTTTTCATGGTCTCCTTGCGGAGAAAAGCTAACTCAGCCGAAAGTCTACAGGAGCTGGAAGTGGTGGCAGGTTCACATCACAGCAGCACGCATGACCTCAGCTTTGATTCTTTTGACGTCCTTCTTGAAGACCTCTGCCACCTGGCCAAGATAGTTTCCCTGGTCATGTCACCCCGTCCCACCTCTGGTCACCTCCCCAGCCCTTTGTGCCCCTGTCGCTCTCCACCCCTATGTCAGCTCCTCTAAAACTGAGCTCCCAGTTCATTTTGCATATCCTAACTCAAAATGCTCAGCTAATCCAAGGGGGCTTTCTTCACCAGGATTCAACCCCAGTAGAGAGCTATTGTGGTTTCATTAGTAATATTTATTTCTTGTAAAACAGTTGCCAGGTGTTCTCCAGCAATAGTATTTTGTCAGTCATGTTTCATGTTTTAACTTAGGTATATTCATGTGTGACATACCCATATTGACAGGCCCAGAAAGGCCTCATTTTTAAATAAAAGATGTTTTATAAACCCAGGTTTAATTGTGGTATTCTAATTGATTCACGTTTTTCTAAAATGAAGAGCATAGGCCAAAAAAAAATAAGATGTGATTTCTTATTTTCTTTTTCTACCTCCCTTTGGTCATTTTACTTATCTGTGGAAGATCTGGAAATGTAGGATTTTTCTTTTGAACTCTTCCTCACAGCCCCAGGGCTCCAGCCTGGGCCTCTGATGTGTCCATGATTCTTGGTCAGATGCCTGAGGGCCCGTCTTTCTGCAGCAGCACTTGAGAGAAAGTGGTTTCCACAGCCTTTCCATCAACTGCACATGCCGCACTAATTTGACAGAACCCAAGAATTATGTTTGGTTAAAGTTTCTTCATTCAGTGGCCTGCCCTGCCACCCCCAACCCACTACAGCCTTTCACCCCAGGGGCTTCTGGGGTTATGGCTCTAAGTTGGCATCTCTGGGACAGGAAAAGGCAGCCTTAGAGTCACCATGCTCTTGAGGTCACATGGAGAACCAGGAAAGAGGCAAGGAGACTCTCCTTGTAACTTTATGTATATAGATTCCAATGTATATTGTGTGCAGCCATGTAAGCTAAACTAATGTTGCTGTCCTCAGGAGATTTGTAGTCTATGTTCAGCCACAACGATCATGGGACTAATCTATCAGCAGTTCCAGTGAACTGGAAACACGTCCCAGAGTGGTTTGGGCGGTGTGGTCATGGCTTTCTCATTCCAGTCTTGACAAGGCAGCCAATGCTTTCCAGGCTTCAGCTAAGAATAACTTGACCTTACTTTTTCTTGACAGGCTGCCCACTTGGCTTCGATGCTTGGCAGCTTTTGGTCCTGCCAAAGCCAGCAGGACAAGGCCATAAATTTAGCACAAAGCGGCAGGGCTTCACTTGGGGCTGGATTAGGATTGAAAGGCATCAACTTGGGAGTAGAAGTCTCCTCATAGCAGGAACTGTGTATGAAATAACATTCATATTTGTGCTTACCTACTCTTGCAAGAAGTTGACACTCCGATATTTATAAAATTAACAGGTAACTAACAAGAAGTCCCAGAAAGGACACTAGTATATATCAAGTAGCTTTATTAAATGGCATATAGAAAAAGGCAATGAAATCCCATTTCAGAGGATGTTTTTGGAGGGACTATTTAATTGACTCACTGAAGCCTAGGTAGCTTTTATTATAGGAAAAGGTGATGTTGATTTAAATCTAATTGATGTGGTAGAGAGTCTCAGAGACATAAACTTGAGGCTGAATTCCTAGGATCTTTGCTTTTTAAAACAACATATTTTATTCGGATTATGTAAAATATATTAAGTTGCAGCTCTAAATGAGCTATTTTTCTTAAATAAAAAATTTAGAATGAGAGTAAAAAGTATTTAAAATCACCCTGAATCTCACTATGTAGTTACATACCTAAATGAGAGAGTCATTCTTTCTTTGGAGTTTTTCCACACATATATTTATTTTTAGGTAAAATTGAAATAAAGTTTTCAATTCTGCCTTTTTTATTTAACATCAAAAACATGGTGTTAATGACTATGCAGCATTCCAGACTGAGAGTGCTTTCGCTAACTGTATCTGCAGTATGAGATAGTTTGTTAATTTCCTTCTAGGCATCTTTCTCAAAAACGCTGCATCTTATTCTCAATATTGTACCACACATCTCTAATTTATAAAAGATTCCTCAAATTGGAATGAAGGCATTCAGAGCATTCTTAAGGTTCTGGCTACACATTGCCTTATTTATCTTTACATAAGCTGTATCAGTCTGCACCCCCACTAACAATAGAAAAAGAATATTTATCTTGCGTATCATTAAGATATGAATGATCAGTCAACCGTAGAGTTTTTTATAATTCAACAAAGATGTAGGAAGAACTCAGCCCAGAACGAGAGAGATCATGGAGCCAGTACACAGTAGAGGGGCAAAGGAAAATACAAATTGTTGTAAGATCTTGAAAAGACATAATGGGGTTTAGATAATCAGGTGATAGGATCCCTCGATCAGCAAAGTTCTTTTAGATAGGGTGGTCAGCAAAGTCCTTTTTGTTGTTGTTGAGATGGAGTCTCGCATTGTCGCCCAGGCTGAAGTGCAGTGGTGCAATCTCGGTTCACTGCAACCTCTGCCTCCCAGGTTCAAGCGATTCTTGTGCCTCAGCCTCTCCAGTAACTGAGACTATAGGTGCCCACCACCACACCTGGCTAATTTTTGTGTTTTTAGTAGAGACAGGGTTTCACCATGTTGGCTAGACTGATACCGACCTTCTGACCTCAGGTGATCTGTCCACCTCAGCCTCCCAAAGTGCTTGGATTACAGGTGTGAGCCACCATGCCCGGCCTAGCAAAGTCCTTTTTGAGGAGGTGAATGCAAAGAAGCAGAGAGAATCACAGGAAGAGGGAACAGCATGAGCAAAGGTTCTGAGAGGTCAAAGTGGCCTGGCAGGAACACACAGTGATGGAAGACTAGGGAATGGGGAACTGGAGGGACAGGCAGGAATTTCACCCAAGAGAGTTCAGAGAACAAATGAAGAAGGTTGTATTTAATATCAAAACAAGCTATTAGGCCAGGTGCAATGGCTTACACCTGTAATCCTGGCACTTTGGGAGGCTGAGGCAGGAGGATCACTTGAGACCAGAAGCTTGAGGCCAGCCTGGGTAATATAGGGAGATCCCATCTCTGCAAAAACAAAGAATCTATTGAAGACAATTCATAAAAGTGGTGACGTGATCCAGTTGACATGTTCATATCACTTTGGCTTTTGTGTAGACAATGGGAGGCAGACCAGGCTGTGGTGACTGGTGTGAGGCCAGCATACCTGGCTCCACGTGTGTGTTTGTGTGTGTGTGTGTGCGCGCACCTTCTACTGAATACACAGACTTCAATGGAAGAGTTTCTTAAGGGGGGTTGCTTCTAGGTGACTCAAGACACATATGTTCAACTCAGGCCCCTAGAAAAGCCCACAGCCACCCTGACTGCCCACAATTACAATCAAGACAGACAGTGGAGATGCTCAGGCAGGTGTCATCTCGCCAGGAGCCCAGAACAAGATACATGTCTCAATGCACACATGCTGCCCTGCTTAAGAGCCTGGATAGGTGCTTCTGACTCTACAAAGATCATGAGTTCTCCACATTTGTTCATTCTGCTATCATCATTCCACTAGTGGCAACTAATGTCTCTTAAAAAGACAGTGGCAATCACTGATATTTATTAAGTATCTATTATGTTCTGGGTTCCTAACAGCATGATCTTATGAAGCTCAAACAGCCCCATCAGCTGTGGCATGAGCCATGCTTCACACCCAGGAAGCTAAGCCTAGAGGCCCAGTGACTTCCTGGCATTGTGATCTCTCCTGCCCACTAAGAGGCTCCACTGTACAGTCTGGAAAGTGGCTTAGGGAGTGTTTGCCCTTTGATGGAAAATAGGTGCCTTTAGAGCATAGCCTGCAGGCGTGAGTTCTGACTTACAGCTCTGCAGGTTACAGAGAAACGCAAAGTATTTCTATAGACATGCAAATAAATCCTATCCTGTGGGGTGAAGGTCTTTCCTCCCCAGAAAAGCCAGTTTTGTTCCCTTTGCAAGATCAACCAACATTCCTGATTCCAGATAAAAGTGTGCCTCTGCTCCTCTCAGTAGGTTTTAACAATTGCCTAGTTCCCTATTTAAGCGCCAAGCTTTAAATAAATCTTTAATACATGTTCACCCTTATATCTGTATAAGAAAATTATCCTTTCACAATGAACAGAGGAAGAAAAACATGATTCTCTTCTCATTCAGTGACCTTCTCAGCCCCTTTGTGGAGGCAGGCTCCCAGCCAGCCAGAGCTCCTGAACCCCTGCCCGCTCCAGGGACATTCTGCTATTGTGCACGGATGCTGTTTTTTTCTGCTTCAGACCAGTTCTCTCAGGAAGCTCCTTCCTCCCTGTCTCCATTCCTACTTCCCCACCCTCCCCTCTGACATACCAGAACCCAGCTTGGGAGATTTTATCTTCTTGGTCCAGAGGTTCTAAGATAAAGTTAACTGGAAATTTAAGGTAAGAGTCTGATTAATTTTAAGGGGATGGAAGCTGCCCTGCTCAGACTTACTGTGCAGGTAAATTGAGATTCGGTGGAGTGAAGCATTTCAGTGCCGGAGTTTATTTGTGGTTTGGGGATTCTTTTCCTAATTTTTTTTTTTAACATTTTCTATTTACACAAAGGAATTTCTTCCCCTCCCCTCAACCCCCGCTTTCATTATCTTCTTCTCCTTCTCCTTCTTTCTCCTTCTCCTTCTCCTTCCTTCTCCTTCTCCTTCTCCTTCCTTCTCCTTCTCCTTCTCCTTCTCCTTCTCCTTCTCCTTCTCCTTCTCCTTCTCCTTCTCCTTCTCCTTCTCCTTCTCCTTCTTTTTTGAGACAGGGTCTTGCTCTGTCACCCAGGCTGGAGTACTGGAGTGAGTGCAATGGTGCGATCTTGGCTCACTGCAACCTCCGCCTCCCAGGCTCAAGCAATTCTCCTGCCTCAGTTTCCTGAGTAGCTGGGACTACAGGTGCACTCCACCTCAGCCAGCTAATTTTTGTTTTTTTTGTAGAGATGGGGTTTGGTCATGTTGCCCAGGTTAGTCTTGAACTCCTGGACTCAAGCCCTCCACCCACCTCAGCCTCCCAAAGTGCTGGGACTACAGGTGTGAGCCACTGCACCCAGCTGCTTTTGTTCTTTCAAGTTAAGTGCCTACTAGGTACACAGCACTGTGCAGATCAATGCTGTGCTGGTCTCAGAGGACAGGATAACGCAACAGGGAAGACCAGGCATGTTTGCAAATAAGCTGTCAATCAGGGGCAGGATATGGTCCAGGCCTTGAGAGGTATACAGTGCTGTCGGTGTCCAGGGAGACCACTTTGGTAGGCAACAGTGGAGGGTGCCAGGAGGCACATTCTGGTAACTCTTGCAGTAGTCTAAACTTTATTATTATGATATCTGCTATGGCGATCTGTCATTAGTCATCTTTGAGGTTAGGATTATAATTGTTTTGGTGCGCCACAAAACATGGCCATATAAGACAGCAAATTTAATAAATATTGTGTGTACTCTGACTGCTCCACTGACCAGCCTTTCCCCTTCTCTCTCCTTCTCTTCAGGCTTCCGTATTTCCTACAACACAATAATAATCAAATTATACCAGTTAACAACCCTACAATGGCTTCTGTGTATTCAAGTGAAACGAAGAATTGCATGTCTCGCACTTTAAATCAAAGGCTAGAAAGCCTGGTGAGGAAGGCATGTAAAAAGCCAAGATGGGCAGAGATAGGCTGAAAGCTAAGCTTCCTGTCCAGTTAGGTAAGCTGTGAATGCAAAGGAAAAGTTGTTGCAGAAAATTCAAAGTGCTACACCGCTCGTGCTCCAGCGGCTCCAGGGGCACGGCGGACAGCGGTGGCACGGCGGGCACCTCCTCGGCGTCGGGGCTCAGCAGATGCCGGCCGGAGCGCGACGGGCGCCTCAGGTGCGGGGAGCGACCCGGGCCCAGGCCGGACTCCTCCACCGAGAGCCGCCTCAGCAACAGAGGGGAGCTCCGCAGGCTCGGCTTCTCTGACAGCGGCCGGCGCAGGCCCTGCTCCTCCTCCCGGTTGGAGAGCGCGCCGGGGCCCGGGACGCAGCGCACGGGCAGCTTGCGGGGCTTCTGGGGCGGCCCTTTCGCTGTCTCGGCCCGGGCTCCGGGTCTGGCGGATCAGCGCAGGGCGAGAACGCCTCCCATGGAGCCCTAGGCGGTGGGGCCGCATGTGCGGAGGGTCCCTCGGGGGCCTGGGCTGGTTCCAGGGCTGGAAGCCGCGGGTCGGCGGACGGCTCCCCGAGCGGCTGAGCGGGCTCGGAGGTCGGCGCCCCGGGGGTGTCGTGTGTCTCTGTTGGCGGACCCGGGTCCCCTGGCGGCTCTAACGGCCGCGGCGCGGAGACCAACGGTGGAGCTACCGGGGCAGAGGCGTCCCCCAGCAAGACCACAGGGGCTTCGACGGCGGGGCCGATGCCCGGGGGGGCCGCAGGGCTACGCCTCGGGCTACGGGCGCCGCGGCTTCTTCCTCAGCACCACGAATCGGACGCCACCGCCACGTCGTTGACGAACTGCTTGAAACGGTCCCCGCGGGCGCCATGGCCCACGGGTCGCCGGCATCCAGCAGGGGCTTGAAGCGGCTCAGCAGCTGGGAGTTGCGCACCTTCCCGCCGCGCTCCTGCAGGAAGCCCAGCACCGCCCCCGGCTCACCTCGGCATCCGCAATGGTGGCGGCGGATGCCAGCGCCATGCCGGGGCCCTGGGTTCCTGGCTGCAGGGGCGGGTGGGCGCTGTGTGGCCGCGGGACGTGCGGGACGCACGGGAGCGGGGTTCCGCGAGGCGGGACCGCGCTCAGCTAGCGCCTTCCTCCTTTAAGCATTTTTTCAGACGGAGTCTTGCTCTGTCACCAGGTTGGAGCCCAGTGGCGCAATCTCGGCTCACTGCAACCTCCGCCTCCTACATTAAAGAGATTCTTCCACCTCAGCCTCCCGAGTAGCTGGGACTACAGGCACGTGCCACCATGCCCAGCTAATTTTTGTGTTTTTAGTAGAGACCGGGTTTCACCATGTTGGCCAGGCTGGTCTCGATCTCTTGACCTCGTGATCCACCCACCTCGGCCTCCCAAAGTGCTGGGATTACAGGCGTGAGCCACCGCGCCTGGCCAGTGTCCTCTAGTTCTTTTATATTCTTCTTGGAACTTAGTCTAGGTTTAGGCAAATGAAAGGCTCTCAATTTTCATCTAAAACGGGAATTATCAAGTAAGCTGAGCCCAGGGTGGGGGTAGGTTATGTTCAATGGATACATTAGTAAAAGGTCACTGATGGCCATTAGAGTGTGTAGTTTGAGCACACACAGCAGTGATCTCTGTCCTCTGCATTCTCAAACTTCATTTGCAAAGTAGTGTCCGCAGCTGCACCTGCTCCCCTGTCCTTGGAATCTGACTTCTTTCTTCACTGTGGCTACTCTCACCAGGTCCAGCGGCCCTTCTTCAGTCCTCATGGTGCTTGGCCTCTCAGCAGCATTTTACACCATGTCCTAGAAATTCCTCTCTCTGTGGTTTCCCAGGTTCTGCACCCTCACTGGGTAGGGAGAGAATGGGCCGTGTTGATGTGACATTGCCAAACACCTGTGACACTTCACTGGGAGTCAGAGTAACATAAGGAAAAGCAGTTTCTAACACTAGCCATGTAGTGAAACCACTTGGGTTTTGTGAGAGCCACCAACCAAGACTACCAGGAACACACCTGTGGTCAGAGTTAGATTTAGTTAACTTGTGCTTTAGAGGAGAGACCGCGTCAAGAAAACCATGGGGTTCTAGGTAAGATGGAATTGTGAGGGACGTATGATAGGCTTTGGCTTGTGCTAGGAGATCCTGAGGAAAGTGTCAGGAAGCAAGAGCCAGGGATGGATTGGGTGTCATCAGAAAGTGAGGGCAAACTGAGGGTCGGGTAAGGGAGGACAGAGCTGTGACATTTTCTCAGGGGTAACTTGCCTCCTCTAGCCACTGCTCGTTGAAACTGCTTCTGTAAGGGCAAGTCTAGCAAATTGCTTTAATCTTCAAATACTAAAACCCAACGCACAGACCATCTCAAGGATGGCTGCATCCCAGGATGTGTCCTGTTTTTCTCTAGAAAGCAATATTTTACCACAGAAATGGAAGATTTAGGGCAACAGGACAAATTTGTGTCATCTTTCCCTTGTGATTGGACTGGATTCTCCAGAAGCTAGCAGCTACTCCATTTATATTCTACGTTAATTTATCTAGCTCTTTCACAAGCAGTAATTGGCCTCTTCACATACTGCATTATCAGAGAGAAGGCACTGTAGCCACTCTGTAGAAACAGAATAGACTCCACCCAAAATTTGGTTCAGATGTCAAGACTATTGATGCAACACACACACATACACACCAAGAGGATATTAAAAGCTTTATTACTCACAGAATGAAACTTTATCCCAAGGTGCTTCCCAAGCAGGTCCAAAAATGGCTTGAGAGAGCAGAGAGAAGACTGGCATGGGGTTTTTATTTTTTTTAATTAATTTATTATTTTTTATTATATTTTGTTTCAGGGTACATGTGCAGAATGTGCAGGTTTGTTACATAGGTATACATGTGCCATCATGGTGTACTGTATCCATCACCCCATCATCTACTTTAGGAATTTCTCCTAATGCTCTCCCTCCCCTAGCCCCCAACTCCCTGCTATTGCTCCCCTAGCTCCCCACTCCCCAACAGGCCCCAGTGTGTGATGTTCCCCTCCCTGTGTCCATGTGTTGTCATTGTTCAATGCAGTGTTTGGTTTTCTGTTCTTGTGTCAGTTTGCTGAGAATGATAGTTTGCAGCTTTATCCATGTCCCTACAAAGGACATGAACTCATCTTTTTTTATGGCTGCATAGTATTCCATGGTGTATATGTGCCACATTTTTTAAATCCAGTCTATCATTGATGAGCATTTGAGTTGGTTCCACGTCTTTGCTATTGTGGACAGTGCTGCAATAAACATATGTGTGCATGTGTCTTTATAATAGAATGATTTATAATCCTGTGGGTATATACCCAGTAATGGCATTGCTGGGTATTTCTACTTCTAGATCCTTGAGGAATTGCCACACTCTCTTCCACAATTGTTGAACTAATTTACACTCCCACCAACAATGGGAGTGTAAATTAGTGTGATCTTTCTCCACATGCTCTCTGGCATCTGTTGTCTCCTGATTCTTTTTAATTTTAATTTTTTTAATCTTTTTTTTTTTTTTTTAAATAGAGATGGGGTTTCTCCATGTTGGCTAGGCTGGTCTTGAACCCCTGACCTCAGGTGATCCGCCCACCTCTGCCTTCCAAAGTGCTGGGATTACAGACGTGAGCCACAGCGCCCGGCTGTCTCCTGATCTTTTAATAATAGCCATTCTAACTGGCATGAGATGGTATCTCAATATGGTTTTGATTTGCATTTCTCTAATGATCAGTGATGATGAACTTTTTTTCATATGTTTGTTGGCTGCATAAATGTCTTCTTTTAAGAAGTGTCTGTTCATATCCTTTGCCCACTTTTTGATGGTTTTTTTTCTTGTAGATTTATTTAAGGTCTTTGTAGATTCTGGATATTAGCCCTTTGTCAGATGGGTAGATTGCAAAAATGTTTTCCCGTTCTTTTGGCTGTTGGTTCACTCTAATGATAGTTTCTTTTTCTTTAGTTTAATTAGATCCCATTTGCCTATTTTGGTGTTTGTTGCCATTGCTTTTGGTGTTTTAGTCATGAAGTCCTTGCCCATGGCATGGAGTTTTTAAAGATGGGTCCAAAAAAGAGAACATCCAGGCTTTCTCATCACCTCACCCAGCTACGGGGTAGTTCACAGGTGAGGAGAATGAATCTCAGAAAGGGAAAAAAGGAGTGATGCTTAAAAGCTATTAGCAGCAGACATAAAAAAAAATGGAGTCAGGCTGGGCATAGTGGCTCACACGTGTAATCCTACCACTTTGGGAGGCCGAGGCAGGCAGATCACTGGAGGCCAGGAGTTTGAGACCAGCCTGGCCAGCATAGCAAAACCCCATCTCTACTAAAAATACCAAAAAATTAGCCAGGCATGGTGGCATGCATCTGTAATCCCAGCTACACAGGAGGGTAAGACACAAGAATTGCTTGAACCTGAGAGGCTGAGGTTGCAGTGAGCCGAAATTGTGTCACTGTACTCCAGCCTCAGCAATGGAGTCAAGACTCTGTCTAAAAAAAGAAAAAAATAGAGTCAGACTCTATTACACAGGGCATGTTTGAGCTCAGTCTGCTCAGTGGGAGAAGAGGACAAGGGTAAAGAAACAATGGTACAGGTTACAGAGCCCCTGCAGCGTGCCCAGAACCATGCTAGGCACTCACTGTAGGGCCTTCCATGGTGCTTATTTGCCAGATGCTCTTCGAAGCACTTTGATACGTGTTAACTCATTGAATTCTCACAACAATCTTAAGAGGTGGATACTGTACAGTCAGTCCTCGGCATCCATGGATTGAACCAATTTGGGATTGAAAGTATTTGGAAAAAAATATGGATGACCAGGTATGGTGGCTCACGCCTGTAACCCCAGCACTTTGGGAGACTGAGATGGGTGGATCACTTGAGATCAGGAGTATGAGACCAGCCTGGCCAACGTGTCGAAACACTGTCTCTACTAAAACACAAAAATTAGCCAAGTATGCTGGCAGGTGCCTGTCATCCCAGCTATTTGGGGGGCTGAGGCAGGAGAATCACTTGAACCCAGGAGGTGGAGGCTGCAGTGAGCCAAGATCACACCACTGCACTCCAGCCTGGGTGACAGTATAAGAATCTGTCTCAGGAAAAAAAAAAAAAAAAAAGGATGGTTGCATCTGTACTGAACATGTAGACTATTTTTCCTTGTTATTATTTCTTAAACAATACAGTACAACCACTATTTACATAGCATTTACATTGTATGAGTTATTACAAGTAATCTAGAGGTAATATGGGAGGATGTGTGTAGGTTTTATGCAAATACACCATTTTACATCAGGGACTTAAGCATCAGTGGATTTTGGTATCCGAGGGGAGTCCTAGAACCAATTCTCTGCAAATACTGAAGGGCAAATATATTATCAACCCATCTTGCAGATTAGAAAACTGGGATTCACAGAGGCTAAGTTGCCCAGGCATGCAAAATTAGCTTGAAGCAAAAAAGCCAGGAATCAAGCCTGTTCAGCCTAACTCCAAAGTCCATGCTCTCATTCGTTGTGTGATACCATCTCTCATAAATAGGAGCTTAGTCAATGCCTGGGAAATCCAAAAATATTACTACTTGAAGAGATCACATTTCCCAATAATACTTTCCACAGTGAAAGTATTATATTATTGTACTGTATCATATTAATACAGCTATATATTAACATTAAAAATAAAACCTTAAAAACATTTGAATGGTATTATACAATTTTCAAAATTCCATTTAGTTTACAGCATCACTGGAAATTAAATGAGGTGGCAGGTTTATGACTACAACTCCATTTGTAAAATACCAGAAAACCAAGGCTCCAAGCTCTCAGGTCTGGATCCCTCCAGGTCCTCCTCCCTTCACCTACAAGCTCTAAGCAGGTTCCACCCAAGAGTGCAGCTGGTACAATTGTTGCTTGATGGCAGCTCGCTTTCTGAGGTTCCCTGTCACTGTGGATGCTTTTGCAGCCTGGCGTGAGCTTCAAGATGCAGAGTCCAGGGAGCCGGCTGCCGCTGTCGCTGTGGAACTGGTCATGATTGCCAATGTGTGCCACCTGCCATGGCCCCAGACTCTGTAAACACATTAGCAGCTCTGGGAGGGCAAACGTCAATTAAGAACAACACAAATACCTCACACTTGTTCACAGCAGACGTTTGCAAAGCCTTTCAAGTTGATCCTCATAACCAGCCAGAGAAACGATCTGCACAATTCGTAGGGGAGGAGAATGAGTTCCTGAGCGAACGACTTTCCTAAAATCTCTCAGATAGTTAGTGACTGATTTTCTCCTACCTCCTTCTCTTCATGACTCCAATGCACACCTCACTCAAAATCTTTACAGGTGGAGAGACTAAGCCAGAGACTGAGCAAGCTGGGAGTCATGAGCTCCTGTTCTTGTTCCTGTGTTCATTGGATCCCTCGCTGGGGCAGGCGCTGGGAGTACCCTGGGCAGCTTGTCCAGGTGGGCGTCTTTATCATCCCCATTTTGCAAATGAGGAAACAGGCTCAGAGAGGACACGACTTGCCCCGAGGTCACAGAGCTCACAAGTGTCCATAGAGTCGAGCTTGCTGGACCTAAGCCTTCCTACTACACTGCCCTGCCCTGTGGTGGAGCCACACTTCCCTTCTTCCCCTCCTCATGAGCAAGATCCTGGGTAGGAAAGTCCCACAGCTGTAATAGCTCCTCGTCAAAAGACAGAATTACAATGAATTTGAGATCTTAATTGGCTTTATTTGTGATTCTAGAATCAGGCAACACTCCATTCCATAAAATAGAATAAGTGTTTCAATAAATTGAGCAGAAGGAGTTGGTTTTATAGACAGAAAAGGGTAGAAGAAGGCAGAAACAAGAAAACAGAACAATAGAAGAGTAAATGACTGGTTAACATCAATTATTTCAGGTTACTTTTTGTTTTGTTTTATTGAGAGAGTCTTGCTCTGTTGCCCACGCTGGAGTGCAGTCGCACAATCTCAGCTTCACAGCAGCCTCTGCCTCCTGGATTCAAGCGATTCTCCTGCCTCAGCCTCCCAAGTGGCTGGGACTACAGGCACCCACCACCACACCGGCTAACTTTGTATTTTTAGTAGAGACGGTGTTTCACCATGTTGGCCAGGCTGGTCTTGAACTCCTGACCTCAGGTGATCTGCCCACTTCGGCTTCCCAAATGGCTGGGATTACAGGCATGAACCAGCATGCCTGGCCTATTTCAGGTTACTTTTTGTTGTGCAGATTAAAGGCAGAAGGAACTTTATTATGTGTTGACTGAAACCGGCCTGTTTGGGGATTTGGCTATTTACTCTATCTCCTGATTTCTCCAAGGCTCAGATGATTTGGTTTGGTGGCATGGAAGTTTAATATGAGTGACTCTATCTGGTGAGCTGGAGCCCAGTGCAGGAGCTTAGTCCAAAATAATGACCTCACAATTTTTATAACATCTGTATCTGGGAGCTAAAGATAACAAAACTGCAGCTCTTGTATTCATTGCTACCAACTGTTCCTTATAGCATGAAAGAGAGAAAAAGCAGTTGGATTTCATCATTCCTCTGCATGATAAAGATCAATATTTCATCACATGCCATGCTCTGCGAGGGCTAACTTTGCCCACCTTCCCAGCATCGTTGGGTACCACTTTATTCCTCACCCACCAGCATCCACACCCACCACCAATGGGAAGAGGGTCAACATCACATTGGAGGGGAGTATATAGGGTGACATCAGATAGTGGCCATCTCTAGGAACATGCAATCAGCCTCAAAAACAAGACTAACCCAGGTGAAACCAGTAAAAGAGCATGCATAATTGTGAGCCGAGACAGAGAGTGCTGATCAGGACAGGGATCTGAAGAGCGTGTGGTGCTGGTGAGCGGGGAGGTCTGAAGAAGGAGGCACTGGGGATTTGGAAGCAGCTTACATGCCAGTGCAGTGATGAACTTCAACATTTAAGATACTGCTTGAGGAGAAATGACAGATACAGATGATGGGGAGGAAGGCAGCAAATCACACTGCCATGTGTGTACCTATGTAACAATCTTGCATGTTCTTCACATGTACCCCCAAACCTAAAATGCAATAAAAAGTATATATATATAAATAAAAAAAAAAGATACTGCTTTCACTAAACAGATAGGCCAGTGAATGTGGAATAAGTATTTTCAGAAAACTCTTCTCAATTCAGATGGGAATTTACCTACCTGTATGATGAAAGAAGAGGGAGTGGGAAGAGATAAGAGGAGAACCCCTGAGAGGGAAAAGAAGGCTCAGAATTGCATTCCATTTGTGAGCTTTCTGTGACTTGGGCTGCCCTTCCTTCCTTCTTTCCTTCCTTCCTTCCTTCCTTCCTTCCTTTCTTCCCTCCTTCCCTCCTTCCTTCCTTTCTTCCCTCCTTCCCTCCTTCCCTCCTTCCTTCCTTCCTTCCTTCCTTCCTGCCTCCCTCCCTCCTTCCTTCCTTCCACCTTTCTTTCTTTTTTTTGACAGTCTCACTGTGTCTCCAGGCTGCAGTGCAGTGATGCAATCTCAGCTCACTGCAACCTCCACCTCCTGGGTTCAAGCGATTCTCCTGCCTCAGACTCCTGAATAGCTGAGACTACAGGCACATGCCACCCTGCCCTGCCAGTTTTTGTATTTTTCATAGAACAGGGTTTCACCATGTTGGCCAGGATGGTCTCGATTTCTTGACCTTGTGACCCAGCTGCCATGCTTCCAGTCTCAAATCCCCCTTACCCCAGTAGGCTTCAAGGGGCCCTCATTTGTTTCTTCATCTTCTCTCTGAAGCCACTGTTGAAATGGATCCGTCTCCATTGGAATCACAACCAGAGTTGGTGAACTGCATGGGATGCACATCCAACTAGTGGATAAGAGGCCAGGAAGGTGCAGGACAGACAGTGGCAGCCAAAAAGTGCCACGGTAAGACCACGGGAGCTGAGACAGGACTCTGCTTCTGGATCTGTGTAACTTTTTATTCTATTATGATGGTGGAAGGAGGGATGGAGAGTCTTCCCACCACAAAGGAGTCCAGGCCAGAGTTTGGCCAGGTGGCAGGAGCAGCTGCAAGTGTGCGGACCCCCACTCTACCCCAGCCAGGTGCCTGTGGTAGCTCCCAAGACACACCCTGGGGCTGGCCCCCGGCAGCCAGCAGCAGGCACCGTTAGTGACTAATATGGATGCATTCTGTGGCCATCAGAAACAACAGGCTACATTTTCCTCTTAAACGTCAGCCCCTCCCAGCTACTGGGGAGGCTGAAGCAGGGGGATCACTTGAACCCAGGAGCTGGAGGCCAGCCTGGGCAACAACACAGCGAGATTCTGACTCAAAAAAAAAAACAACAAAAAAAATAGAGTTGATGATGCAGGGCATGGGCTTGGACTTACTGCCCTTCTGAGATTTCCTAAGTGTAACAGCTTGCCTCGGTGCAAACACACACAATCTCGTTTCTCCCCCAGTGTCTACAGCTTCACCATGATGCACACAGCAGTGAACGTACTCCGGGGAATGGAAGGAACCAGAGAAATGCACGTGAACCAGTGAGGAGTCAGAAGATGCAACCTCAACTCTGCAAGGCAAGGCAAGCTCTCCCTCAGTGAGGGATGCAGTCCAGGCACACCCAGCACCAGGACAGCTGTAAAAGGACACTGGCCTGGGCTCCACCCCCAACCTCCTGAATCAGAAGAGTCATCTGCAGCCTATCCAAGGAAGGGTTTCTAAGCTGGAGGTGTCTGAGCTCTCTACCTGTTGCCCACACCCTGCTTGGTCAGGAGAGCAGACCCCCACGCTGACTGTGAGCAAGGCAAATGGAGAAATCCCCTGACGAATGGATGGAGGAAGGGTCAGTGAGAGCTAATGCTGGAGTCCTGAAGGAGCACTGGAGAGGACAGTGGGTGGGCCCTCATGCTCTGCCCCGCTGTAGGGAGGCTCACAGGGGACATGTCCTCAGGCCCTGCTGGTCACTTCCCCAACTTTTAGTTAGAATGCCCCAGACCTCAAATATGGGGCTATTTCTCAAGAAAAATAGTAGCCCCAGCCTGTCCCCTAACTGCTCATAGCAGCAAGTTTGAAGTTTGCCTATCCTTACAAAAGGTCCAAATGTTTGGGCTGAAGCAGCCATAGTATCTCTCCATTTATCCAAAAATTCATGTTTGTGTAGCCCTTCTCTGTTGCAATTCCCAAAGCAGAGTTTTCAAGTGCAGGAGCATGGTCTGAAAATCAGGTCACCCAGGTCTCTTGCTCAGTCCCAAGAAGGTTAGAGTGGTTCTTAGCTTCAGCTTTCCCATCCTAAAGGAGGAGGTGGGATTCTGGAATTTCTAAGTCATTCCTACTTCACTGCCCTATAATTTCTAAAAAAAAAAGGCCAGTCACTTCTTCACAGAGTTGGGTGTTTTACTTCCTCTGAAATATGAAAGGAGGACAGCCTGAACTTTTCACTGCTCATCTCTGCTTTTAGTGAAAGGATAGAAAGGTCAGAGGCAAAGTGGCAAAGGACTTGAAAACTACCTTCAAAAACTAACTGCAAAAACCAAACTGCTAATATCGTTTGGTAGCCAGGTTCGGTGGTTCACGACAGTAATCCCAGCACTTTGGGAGGCTGAGACAGGTGGATTGCCTGAGCTCAGTAGTTCAGCCAGCCTGGGCAACATGGTGAAACCCCATCTCTACTAAAATAGAAAAAATTAGCCGGGTGTGGCGGTGTGCACCTGTAGTCCCAACTACTCAGGAGTCTGAGACAGGAGAATTGCTTGAACCCAGGATGTGGAGGTTGCAGTGAGCCTAGATCATGCCACTGCACTCCAGCCTGGGCGACAGAACAAGACTCCTTATCAAACAAACAAACAAATATATATATTATAATATATAATGTATACATTTTATATATTATATATAATGTATACATTTTATGTATTACATATATTTTGTTAAATATATGTATAATATATATTATAGATGTATATGTACATTATACATATATTATATATGCATTATATATTATGCCTATATTCAACAAAGCAGAATTTTAAATACATATATTAAGTACATATACATGTGAATATGCATCGTTTGTGTAGGTCTGGCGCCCTCTAGTGTATTTTGAGACTGTGTCATGCTGGCTGGTGCTGTGCTCTCTGCTGCCATCTGTGGTCTGACAACATGTGAGCACATGCTGTATATGCTGCAAATGCTGTATTATAAATTATTTTAATTACCACCCGATACTTTCAGTAAATCTAGACAAAAAAATGGTAAATGCGATGTTTCATTAAAACAAAATCAGGCTCAAAGATAAAATATACTTGAGCCTTTATTAAAAACCACAATAAAATGCCATCATAGAATATCTATGTTTGTCTGTCCGTCTCTCTCTCACTATGTTTTGAGATGGCACTACAGTAACATGTAAAAGGTAAATCAAGGTTCATGACCCTGTCTATATTGATTAGTGGGCTCTTGCATTTTCTATTGCACCCAACATCCCCCAGCTCCTACAAAAATACCAACAACAAAGCTGAATTTTAAAGTGGAAAAGAAGGTAATGAAGCTTATGGAAGATAATAAATATGTAAGATGTTTATAGAATAAACATGTAATGGAATATGAAATAAATTATGGAAGAGAAATACAATGAATCGGAAAAGATTTCTCAAACCATACTTGAAAATCATAAATCTTAATGAAAATATTGAAAATACCACAGAAAAATAAAACATCTTTCGACAGTAAGAGATATAAAAAAGTTAAAAAGCAAGTCACAGCCTGGAAGAGTGTATTTGCAATGGGATCTAAAATAAATAAATAATTGCTACAAAACAATAAGAGATAACCCAAAAGATACATAATAATACAAAAGCCTAAATTACCAATAAACATGAAAAGATGTTAGGTTCATTAAAATATACCACAACGAGACACCATCTCACACCAGTCAGAATGACTATTATTAAATAGTCAAAAAATTGCAGATGCTGGTGAGGTTATACGGAAAAATGAAATACTTACGGGAATGTAAATTAGTTCAACCATTATGGAAGACAGTGTGGCAATTCCTCAAAGACCTAAAGACAGAAATACCGTTCGACCCAGCAATCCCACTGGGTATATAGTCAAAGGAATATAAATCATTCCATTATAAACACACACGCACATGTTTGTTCACCGTAGCACTATTCACAATAGCAAAGACATAGAATCAACCTAAATGCCCATCAGTGATAGAGTGGATCAAAAAAATGCAATGCATATACACCACGGAATACTATGCAGCCATAAAAGAGAATGAGAGCATGTCGTTTTCAGGGTCATGAATGGAGCTGGAGGCCATTATCCTTGGCAAACTAACAAAGGAACAGAAAACCAAATGCCACATGTTCTTATTTATAAGTGGGAGCTAAATGATGGAAACACAGGGACACAGAGGGGAACAACACACACTCAGACCTATTGGAGGGTGGAGGTGGGTTGAGGGAGAGGATGTGGAAAAACATTTTATTTTGTATAACAAATCCCCATGACATACATTTATCTATGTAACAAACCTGCACATGTACACCTAAACTTAAAAGTTAAAAAAACTAAAACAAAAACTAAACGTTCATCACTAGGAAAACAGACGAACAAATTGCAGAGCATTCATACAACAGAAGACTCCTCAGCCACAGAAAGAAACAAGCTACTGAATCATACACCGTAGACAAATCTCCTAAACCTGCTACACGAGACAAGCTGGACACCAAGCAATACATATTGTATGATTTCAGGCAAAATGAACCTATAGTGAAAGAAGTCAGAATAAAAATAGCCCCTGGGGAAGGACAAATCTGCCTGGGAAGAAATATGAGAAAAATCCTGGGGATAATGGGATTATTCTATTCTTGGTGCAATGGCTCAATCTTGGCTGGCTGCAACCTCCCTCTCCCGGCTTCAAGCAATTCTCCTGCCTCAGTCTCCTGAGTAGCTGAGATTATAGGCACCCACCACCACGCCCAGCTAATTTTTGTATTTTTAGTGGAGATGGGGTTTCACCATTTTGGTCAGGCTGGTCTCGAACTCCTGACTTCAGGTGATCCACCAGCCTCAGCCTCCCAAATGCTGGGATTTCAGGCATGAGCCACTGTGCCCTTCCTAATTATTCTATTCTTAAAATGCATGAAGCTTATATGGGTATATTTGATTGTCAAAAATATACAGTTAATATTTGTGTCTGTGAATATATGTACATTTGAGCTCATTTTATAAAAGAACTAGGTTGGGCGAGGTGGCTCACACCTGTAATCTCAGCACTTCGGGAGGTCGAGGTGGGTGGATCATGAGGTCACAGTAGATGGAGACCATCCTGGCCAATCTGGTGAAACCCTGTCTCTATTAAATTACAAGAAATTAGCTGGGCCTGGCGGTGCGTGCCTGTAGTCCCAGCTATTTGGGAGGCTGAGGCAGGGGAATCATTGCAACCCAGGAGGCGGAGATTGCTATGAGCCAAGATCGCACCACTGCACTCCAGCTAATGGGATGGAGAATGGGTTGAAGTATAGATAAAATGAAAATGGCACAGGAATAGTAGTAGTTTTTGAGGCTGGGTGACAGGTCTATTATACTATTTTGCCTACTTTGTACGTGTTTAAAATTTTCTGTATTAAAACACTGGTCTAAAAAGACAAGTTATCTACAATGTTAGCTCCTAATTTTGGTTATCTTTGCAGGGTAGAGCAGGAAAAATGATTGTCAGGGCATGATAGAGGCTGGTTCTACTTCTTGGTACACAAGTTTATACACTTTGTAATAATGCACTGAGCTTTACATGAATGCTTTGTGCATGCATTTCTGCATGCATGTTACAATATCAATAAAAATATTAAATATTACATTTAAACACAAAAATCCTAACAGCAACTCAGAAAAATGGCAGCACTGTTTTCTGTTTTAAAACAGGGCATGTTCACTCATGGCATTGTCAGATGACTTTTAATATTGTGAGTTATTTAGTCATGCCCTAACCCTTGGTAAGTGGCATGGTTTTTATTTTGCATGATGCAGTTCTTTTCAGTAAAGTCTTCCCCCGACCGTGCTGCTCACCAAGGCCCTGGCACCTAGCACAGTGCCCTGGAAAACTTGTAAAACTGGGTTAAATTTGGAACAAAACATGAAGCAGAGGTCAGTTCCTTCCAAGGCAAGTAAATAGGTAATGCAGGGAAGACTGAAAGGCCATAACTCTGCAGCAAATGTTTTACATTCATTTGAGAAAACACTTGCAAAGAATTTACCAAAAAATGTTGCTTTAAAGCAGCAGTTTGGAGGACTGGCTCTACACTACAAAAAGCTTTTTTTTCCTAAATTTAAGATAAAATCTGGCTCTGTCACCATCACCCAGGCTGGAGTGCAGAGTCGCAATCATAACACACTACATCCTCCAACTCCTGGGCTCAAAGTGTCCTCCATCTCAGCCTCCCAAAGTGCTGAAATTAGAGGCATGGACCACCCCCCACCCTCCATTCTCAGGGAAGTTTTAACAATACTGATGTCCTGGTTTCACTCCAGGAATTCTGGGTTCAGTGGTCTGTTTGCAACTTAGGTTGAGGGGGATTTTTGAAAGCCCCCAGGTGATTCCAATGTCCAGCCAGGGGTGAGAACTACTGGTTCAGGGTGAGAGGTGCATTAGCTGTGTCTCATTTCCATGTGTGCTGTGGGAATTTGCCCCATGGCCATTGTGGCATTTGGATTTTTGGGAAAAAAACTTTGTCCTGTTAAAAATTGGAGAACAACTTCAAGATGTACTCAACTGTGTGGTTCAGTGGCTGCAGGAGGAAGGTTTCCCAACAGATCTATCTCTATGTCACTTGCTTTCAGAGTAACAGGTTGTTTCTGGCACAGTAGTTTGCGTTGAAAATCATAAATAGTCTATAAATACCAAAAAGAGATCAAAAGAACTCACACACATATGGAGTGCAAGATCATGCTTTCAAATCTCTCCTACGATGAGGAATGAAAAATATAACACTGGGCCTTGATTTCCTAAACTCAGCCCTCAGCCATTTCCCATATAATTCCAACTTTTGCCAAGACACTTCAGAAGCATTCCCTGGAAGGAATTATTGGGAATGGTGAAGTGTACTCCATGGGGCCAGGTGTGGTGGCTCACGCCTGTAATCCTAGCACTTTGGAAGGCCAAGGCGGGTGGATCACAAGGTCAGGAGTTCAAGACTAATCTGACCAAGATGGTGAAATCCCGTCTCTACTAAAAATACAAAAAAAAAAAAAAAAAACAGAGAGACAGAGAGAGTACTAGATGGATGAGAATCCCACAGGATTCTTGCTTCAACTTCAGAAGAGTCACCCTCCAGGACTTCAAAGCTTTACAGAAGCTGCATGAGTAGTGTGGGCTATGGAGGTCATGGGTGTCGAAGTCAGGCAGACTTAGTCCTGAGTCCCAGTTCAGCTTCTTAGTCGTTGTGGGGCTTCGGACAAGTTCCCTGACTTGAAACACTTATATAAATCTCGCCTGCAAGAAAATGCATAGTGATACTGACTGCAAAAATGGCACCA